>JAAGKR010001210.1:0-24652 GCA_011419295.1 Clarias macrocephalus
CGCTTTTAACAATTGACATTGTCGCAAAGCAGCTTTACACAATAAAAAGAAGTAAGTCTGTATGCAATGTGTATGAATCAAAATGATAAGATTGTCCCTGATGAGCAAGCCGAGGGCGACGGTGGCAAGGAAAAACTCCCTGGGATGGTAATAGGAAGAAACCTTGAGAGGAACCAGACTCAACAGGGAACCCATCCTCATCTGGGTGATAACGGATAGCAGGGATTGATCAACTTAATAATGTGTACTGTAAGTTCAGTGTAACAGGAGATGTGTTAAAATTAAAAGGAGTCCAGTTTGTTCCTGGAGGCTCAGGTAGACTGTAGGAGATTCCAGTCCTGAGCTATCGAACAACTGAAGTCACAGGTCCCCAGAGCATCAATCGATGATAGGACAGTCTTAATGGAAACCATCCCCAGCCACCATACAAATCCAGGCAGACCACACGGGGCATCCATGCGACGAGATCTCCAACCAGAAGCAGGACTCCAGGATCAGTTAGACCGGTCCAGAGGGAAGAGGGGTCTGGATCACTGGCAACTCAGGAGCGAACATGTATAGCTCGACAGAGAGGAAAGAGCAGAAAAGGAGAGAACAGAAAATAAGGAGAGATGGCAGTTAGGTATGGTCACAGTCAACATGTATAAGGTGAATGTATATTAGTGCAAAGTGCAAGCAGGGACTCCGGCAGGACTAACTATAACAGCATAACTAAAAGGGAGAGCCAGAAGGAAACACAAACATGAGGGCTCCCTGAGATGTAAAGCAACCAATCACCTCACCGTCAAGTCACCGTTAGTCAGTTAGCATTGGTAGTGGTACCTCTGCATACAAATGCTCGTCTCATGAATTTTTGCCTTGAGAATTAAAATTTTGCAGGAAATTTGCCTTGCAATGATAGCTAAGTTACATGTACTGGGAGCAGTTCAAAACTTGTTTGCCTCATTGGAAAGCCAAGCTAAGCAAGTTTTCTTTTTTTGCTGTTTATTTTTTTTTTTTGCATTTTATTTTAGATGTTGTAAAGACATAATCATCCCCCATGGGGCCCAAGAATGTTAGCAAGCACGGTAGCAAGAAGAAAAGGTAGCCACTTAAAGCAGCCGATGACAAGAGGAATCATTAGGAATCATAGGGTTAATGTCTATTTACTTTATATTTTACTTGACTTCACTTCATGACCTTCATGTCCTTTCCAAATGTTTTGATTGTTTTTACATGCAATGATCATAGTGTTGGTAATTGGTAATATTTGTAATATCTTAGGGTGGCTGGAATGGATTATCTACATTTATTTTCTATGGGAAAATGCATTTTGCAATACAGAATTTCACCTTAAGAGCTCACCTCTGGAATGGATTAAATTCGTATGCTGAGGTATCACTGTAATATAATACATCTTTACATATTTCAAACGTATGTTACACAGGTAGGAACATGGTTAGTGCAAATTAATTAAAAATAAATTATCAGCTTCTCGACACACTTGCACAACATTCATGCTTCTACTGCACACAAAACATTGGCACTTATATATTTCATATTATATTTCTTATATTCATGCAGCATAACATAAAAAATAAAAAAATCATACTGCAGTTGCAAACTTTTTTCCTTTTACCTCACCAGGCAGGCTTACTTTGATGTGGGATAAAGTCTTACACTTTTCCACAGCAAGAAAAAGTTGGATTGTGATCTTACCTTTGTAATGTGCACACTATTGCTGTTTCCTGCTGAAAAGCACTTACTGCACCTCAGTCATACACTGACATCTACCACTTAATACAATGTGATTTCTCTCTCTCTCTCTCTCTCTCTCTCTCTCTCTTATAAAGACACAGCCAGGCACAAATTTGGGGAAAAAGATTTTTTCTTTCTTTCTTTTTTTATTGAAGGTTCATGTGCATACACAAGTGTTGTCCCGTATAGCCCAAGGTCATTGCAAAGATAAAAATTATTTTGTGGGGTCTGATTAACATATTCCTGGATAAAATGAAATAGATGCAATGAAGAGGTTTCAATAAACATGGAATTCTTAAGAAATGTTTGATATGGTCTAGTAAGTATGTCCATTTAATTAAGAAGAGCTATACTTAACTTTAATTATTCTTTAACATGCATAATGTTATATCAAAGATTTTTTTCTTTAACCAAACTCTTTTAACATCAATGTAGGTATCACATTACATTATAACTCTAATGAAGCACATTATCATATAGTAAAATAAAACTTCAGCTGTGGTCAAGTTTGCCACTCTGCTTGGCTCTCACAGCTGTCTGTGTGATGGTTGACAGAGATGAATGGGACATGCTAGCTGTGTCTAACATCTCAATGTCTTTACAGGTGATACATGATACCAGCTTCTGCCTTGAGGCACTTGGAGCGAAAAAGAATTCATGAGCCATGCCAGCTAACACAGCACCCAACACTGGCCCAATCCAATACACCTTACATATGAAAGAAATATGGTTTATTAATATATATATATATAAAGAAATGAACAAGTATTTGGAGTTATTTATACAGGCACATGACAAAACAAGACAACTCACCCAATGGTGCTCCCAGTATCCAACTATAATTGCAGGTCCAAGAGACCTAGCAGGGTTCATGCTGCCTCCAGAGATTTTACCCTATGACCACACAAATAAATCTTCATACAGTGCTATGAAAAAGTATTTGAGTAAGAATTTTTCTTCTTTTTTTCAAATTTATTTTCATATTTGTCCCACTTAAATAATGGAGAACATCTAACAATTTGTATGTTCTTAAAAAATAAACAGTTTTTAAATGATATTATTTATTAAGGGGGGAAAAGTCCAAACCCACATCACCCTATATAGAAAAGTAATTGCCAGTAATTGAGGAAACCATGAATTTTGTGCTTTAAAGAAAAAAACTCTTACACTTTAATATTTAGTTGGACCTCCTTTTGCCTTCGTTACTGTTAGAAGTCAGACTCTGAGAACGCAGATGAGATGTTTTATGTACAAACTGATTAAAATCACAACAGTCAAGACCAGCAAGGATAATCCAACTCGAAAGTCCAGTAAACAGGCAAAGATCAGGCGATGTACGATGGACAGGGACAGGCTACACTCGTAAATGTTGAAACAAAACGGGGTCAAAATCCAAAAGAGCATGCAAAATTCAAACGGCTTGTTAACGACACTGGAGCAAATCACAGAGAGCGTATACTTTGCAATGACCGGAAGTACGTGAGGCTTTTTAATCTGTGTCTTGTAATCCGTCTTAGGTGTACTAGTACTCAGGTGAGCTAGAGCATTGGTGTTGGGAGTTGTAGTTTTTGTTAGTTGTAGTTCTGACAGTTACACTTCAATAAGCTTATGCAATGTCAGAACATTTATTTCAGACCAGAGTAACGTTAGTTTCTCTTTAAGATCCTGTATTGGTGATGGTAGAGTCGGACCTCTGCATAAAGCCTTCTCCAGCATAGCCCAAAGATTTTCAATGGGTATGGACTCAATAGGCACACTTTTACGATTGTGTGAAAATTGTTACCTCTTTTTCACAGTTTGTGCCCAATAAATCCTGGCATTGTCATCTTGAAATATGCCCAAACCATCAGGGAAAAACAAATACACTGATGGAAAAATCTGGCATAAAAAAAAAATCTGGATACTCTGACCAACTGAAACAACCCCAGATTATAACAGTACCCCACAGGTTTGCATTATAGACACTAGACACCATGTGTACATCACTACTTCTGCCTCTACTCTTACTGTACCCTGATACTCCCATCACTCCTCAGACCACATGACCCTTTCCCAGTGCTGCACAGAAAATTATTTATAGGTGGGGGCGGAATAATTCCAGGTTTTAATAATGCATTTAACAGGACCCATTTTTTTGTTGTATCAGTAGTCTCCTTAGTTATTTTCTTTTCTTGATGCAGGCCAATAATTTGACCCTTATGGAGTAACAGAGTAATATATTTGTCATGACCACAGGATATGTCTTCTGATATAGTTGTTTAGAAAATGAGAAGCTACTCATTACATCAGTCAGGGTTATATAACCTGTTGCCAGCTGAAACATATTAATCACTGTAACTATTTGATAGAGGTAAATCGAGGTGGTGGCTTTTTTGGATTGGGAGTATGTATTATTCATCATTTTGACTCCTTTTATTATTGTGTTAAAACTGGTAATCTTGTTAGTGAGGATGCTTTTTTGTTAGTTGTGACGTCTGCAAAGTGGAAATATTGGGAAAATACTGTATTCGTGGGCTCACAAATATCAATCTATTGTTATCTATTTATCATTATCTATTATGTTATTATTGTTTTAATGTTTAATTTAAACACATCTCCTGTTATACTGAACTTCCAGTCTTACACAGTATTATGCTAATCAATTCTGTCGAATGCTGTCCGTTTTCACCCAGATGAGGATGGGTTCCCTGTTGAGTCTGGTTCCTCTCAAGGTTTCTTCCTATTACCATCTCAGGGAGTTTTTCCTTGCTACCGTCGCCCTCGGCTTGCTCATCAGGGACAATCTTATCATTTTGATTCATACACATTCACATTTCATACAATCTTTTGATTGTGTAAAGCTGCTTTGCGACAATGTCAAGTGTTAAAAATAAAAATACAAATAAAAATTTAATTGAATTGAATATGCATATACTCACTGCAGTAAAAATCCCTGCACTAATGGAGCAGCCAATGGCCAAGTTGGCAGGTTCACATTCCTCTCTCTTGCGCTGATCCTCTACTGAGAAGATGGTAAAGACCAATTGGAAGGTAACAAGTACCTCCATCCCCAGAGCCTGCCCTGCATTTCCCTCCATTGGTACCTATAATGTGCCAAATTATTTTGAATTAAAAGAAAAATGCATGTTTAAATGCAAGCCTATTGACAAATGTTCATAATCTTATTAGATTATAAAATCAAAAGATGTTTTATGTACTGTCTAGGTTTGCGAATTAATCAGTTATCACACATTATTGCAATTGTTACATTAGATGAATAAAGATCAGATTAAATTTAGTATCAAGCTCATTCTTTGTAATGTAATGTATTAAATGACAGAAAAATGCCTACATTTACCAGAGGGAAATATTACCATATTTTCCAAAGCAGAATTTGAAATTAACATTTTATTAATAGGAGGAGGCTGGTATGTAAGGATGATTCAAAGGGCCCAATTTAGGGGACACTTGGCAAGGAAAAGGGGTGGGTGTCAAGCTTGGGGGACCAGAATCTCTAGTGGTATCCTTGTTGATAAAGACTCAATGACTATCACATTACCTGTCACACTACTCTCTATATAAAACACAAACTCCAAAATTATTGACACTGCAAAAGAAGTGACAAAAATGTTTGCATAAAATAAATTTCATGAATAGTCATCAAAGCTCTTACTCATCAAAGCCGATTTTTAAGCCATATCTGTGACATGCTAACTTGAAAGATGGTGCAGGAGTCTGTCAAGCATGGCAGGGTAAATGTGATTGTCTGCAAGAACTTTGGTGTTGGTTAGAGGAGAGAGGGTTTAAAGGGTAAAGGGAATTTTCAAATGTAATGATACATGGATAAAAGCATATTTTGATGCACTACATTTTAGCATAAATTATTACTTTTAATCTTGTGAATGTCTTGGCTATATATAATAGCAATTTGCAACTTGTGTTTTAATGCAATTTTTTTTTTTTCATTTTGTGATTGCAACCTTTTGATTAGCAGGGAGGGACACATATCTGAGATTTCAAAACCACATAAAATATGCATCTTATTTCTAAAACTATTGTATGACTTTACATACAGTAAGTCCAAATAATGAATCAGATTCCTAAAAAAAAAATAAAAGTTCTCCTCCCACTCCTTTAATACACATCATACAAAATGTCCAAATTTGAATTAAGACACATCAAGTTCACCTGAATTAAAATTTTGATTATACAAATATATTTAAAGAATATATAAATAATTTGGCCAAAGATTTGAGAACATAATTACACCCATATGTGGGCCTTTCCTGAACTGTTGTCACACAGTTGCATACAAAATTATATAGGATATCTTATTAGGTTATATCATTAAACTTTGCCTAATCTGGAACTAATGAGCTTAGTTCAAATATGCTCCAGCATGGAAATGCCCATGTGCAAAAAAAAGTAAGGTTAATGAAATGGCTTGCACAGAGCCCAGACCTCTACGTCATTTATTAACTTTGAGATGGGAGTTTCAAATATGCCAGTAATTATCATCATCATCAAGAATTTGCTTTGTTATCCTTAATGATAATGATTTACCATGTAAATTACTGTAGTTTAAAAAAATAAGCCACAGTTTGACTAACAATCAATTTAATTGTTAAATTAATCTAAAATAAATATTTTATACTTTTATGTGTTATCCAAAACTGCATTTTAGCTGTGTGGATTTATTTTGGCATACATTGAAACTTGGAGCATTTGATTGGTGCAAGTGGAGCTTTGATTCATATCAGGAAACCTTTGTTACCTTATTACCTTGTTGACAAAAATATTAGCTGTGGATTTTAATGGCAAGACCAAGTACAGAATCCCCGCTCCTACAGTTGCTCCTAAACACTGGGCAAACACATAGACCATCGCCTTTAAAGCATCCAGTTTCCGTGTAGCTAACAAAGCCAAAGTTAAAGCAGGGTTCACCTAAAGCCATAATGGAAAAAAAATTAGCGGAAAGTGACCAAGACTTAGTGTCACTTAATGCAAAAACTACTGCTAGACATATAAATATGAATTTCTTACCTGAGCGCCACTGATATTTTTAAAACAATGTCCTAGGCAGACCGCAGCCATACCTGCTGCCAGCGCTGGGTACAAAGGTCCAGAAGAGACACCCTCAAGCCCTGATAGTGATGAGCCCAATACAACTGATACAAAAACCAGAGAGCCTATTATCTCAGCCAGTATGCCCCGCCAAAACTTTGGGTTTCTCATCTCCTAATGCATCAGTATTTGGGTGGTAAGGAGAGTAAAGTAATGAGGGGGAGGGTTAGTGAAAGTATTATTATTAATAATAATAATAATAATAATAATAATAATAATAATAATAATAATAATAGCTAGCAAATAAAAATATATAAATATATATAAAATAAAAGTCCTTTATAAGAAGATCTTAATTAAATTTAACACAGTACTGTAAACTGGTAGAATTTTAGAAAACAGCATTTGCAAGTATTTAAATTTACTATAAGTAAAAGACCAAAGACCATCCTCTGCTTGATGAATATCAATAATGAGGGTCATATAGCCTGATTGTATTTCAGTAAAGAAATTGACTTATTGAAGTACAGAGAGCAAGGTCATATAACTGAATATGCCACAGCATAGCAATACTTTAGTTCTGATTAAGCATAACTTTGTGCAATCGGCTGCATAAAGTTTGGACACACCTTCTCATTAAAAGAGGTTGAATTTGTATTATGGCAAGAAAAAAGCAGTTAACGAGTGGCCATCATTATTTTAAGAAATGAAGGTCAGTCAGTCCGAAAAATTGGGAAAACTTTGAAAGTGTCCCCAAGTGCAGTCACAAAAACCATCAAGCGCTACAAAGAAACACATGTCTCACATGCGGACCGCCCCAGGAAAGGAAGACCAAGAGTCACCTCTACTGCGGAGGATAAGTTCATCCGAGTCACCAGCCTCAGAAATCGCAGGTTAACAGCAGCTCAGATCAGAGAACAGGTCAATGCCACACAGAGTTCTAGCAGCAGACACATCTCTAGAACAACTGTTAAGAGCATGTGTGAATCAGGCCTTCATGGTAGAATATCTGCTAGGAAACCACTGCTAAGGACAGGCAACAAGCAGAAGAGACTTGTTTGGGCTAAAGAACACAATAAAGAAAACTCTTTGAATGAGAAGGTGTGTCCAAACTTTTGGTCTGTACTGTGTATATATATAATATATATACTGTATATATATATGGCAGCATGCATAACCTCTGTAGCTATTACAGATCTAAAATGGTCAAATTATTATTTATTATTAGTGGTGCTTGCGAAGCGATGTACTACAATTATTGTCTCACAGGTTTATTATTAGTGGTGCTTGCGAAGCAAAGCACTACTGTTATTATCTCAGGATTATTAAGGCCCAAGCAATATAGGGTGCACAGGACCCTCTTGTTTTCCTAAGGATTATCTTTTTTCCCAACCTTTTGGACTTTTCGGGGGTGTTAACATGCGCCAAAACTCACGAAATTGGCAGACAGGTTGGGATCTGCTGACATTCGGACGCCAGGGGCCCCCAAACATACACACTTGCACGTAGGCACACGAAACTCGGCACACATTTAGAGCGCATTGAGCCAAACAACTTTCGCATTGCATGTCCTGGGCTAAACTCAACAGGAGGCCGGTTATTTTGGGTCGTTCCCAAAAATGCACCTGTTGGTTTTTGATATACTCCTTCTAGGGAATTTATACGATCACCACTAAATAATGCAGATAATGCCTTAAATGTACGCTGAAAAATTATTAATAACTTTCTGTGTGGCACTTTACTGAGTGGCAATATATTCAGTGACACGTTCAGTGACATCACATTAAGTAACAGCATAGTGTGATGCATTTTTTCCAGCATCTGTGGCCTATCACAAATGTTAACACACACACAAACACATCTCACACACACATTACAAATGTTAACACTCTCACACTCACACACACACACACACACACACGCACACACGCAAACATACACACACACACACACACACACACACACACACACACACACACACACACACACATTACAAATGTTAACACTCTCACACTTAACACCCACACTAACACACTCAACAAATATTTAGGGCCTAAACTGACATCAGCCGTGACATCAGGCCGCGATGGCTTTTTTGTAGGTTATACCACGCTCAAATAATACACAGATTGTGCGGTGCCCCTGGGGTGGAAGTGGCGCAGGGTGCTTGGGCCCGTTATCGTTGCTTGCATCTGTGCTTGCATATCGTTTCTTGCACTAATATTTATTAGTGGTGCTTGCTAAGCGAAATCGCGTAATTAGTCCCGTACCATTTGTCATTGAGCCATGAATGAGGTGTCAAATCGTGCAGCTCCTTCGGGAATGGGATGCTATCACTTTTCTAAGGGGTGGGCCGAAAGAATCCCATAGATTTAACATTGAGACCAAATTTGACGGCTTGAAGCGCAGAGTGAGAATGTGGTAGAAATCTAAAATTCACCACATTTGAGGACGGTCGTAAGCTGTGTCAAAACATACCCCGCACAAGGGTATAAGTGTTGCCCCCGGTGCAGAAAAGGTGCCCAAAATCCTCCTAAAAATCCCATATGTTTAATATTGAGAAAAATTTTGACGGATTCTAGCACAAAGTGAGAATTTCATAGAAGGATAAAATTTACCACAATTGAAGAGGCTTGCAAGCTGTGTCAAAACATACCCCGCACAAAGGTATTAGTTTTCCCCTGCGGCACAACAGGTGCCCAAATTTGCCCCATTGAGTTATAATTTGGTGCATGACTTGTCCCGTTTCGTTTGTCGTAGACCCATGAAAGAGGTTTCATTTCGTTCGGCTTATTCAGGAATGGGGGGCTTGACATGACTTTCCTAATGGGCGAGTGGTCAACTGCCCCAGCAGGGGGCAATTAACATACAATGGTAACTTGCATAGTCACTTTGAAACTGAATTTAACTGTGGATCCCACTGTCGTAGAGACACGGGGGAGGGCTCATTTTACTTAGGAAACCAATCAATCTTTCACATTTATCATGACACTCATAAGCCATGCCCCATAGCAACCCCATTAGCATGCTGTTAACATGTTGCTAACACGATTAGCGTGTTGCTAGCATTATGCTAACAATATTAGCATGTCGCTAGCATTATGTTAATTATATTAGCATGTTGCCAGCATGATGCTAACAATATTAGCTTGTCGCTAACATGATGATAACTAAATTAGCATTTCACTAATATCATTATTAGCATGTCGCTTGCATGATGCTAGTGTGATTAGCATGTTGCTAGCATGACGTCTAACTGATTAGCTTGTTGATACATTAGGCTAACTATATTAGCATGTTGCTAGCAACATCATTAGAATGTCCCTAACATGATGCTAGAGTGCTTAGCCTGTTGCTAGCATGAGGTTTGGCTCATTAGCATGTTGCTAGCATTATGCTAACTTTACTAGCATGTTGCTAGCAACCTTTAGAATGTCGCTGACATGATGCTGGAGTGCTTTGCACGTTGCTAGCATGACGTTTAGCTGATTAGCATGTTGCTAGCATTACTCTAGTGTTTTGCCAGGGCAAGCACCACTCACATTTTTTTCAGGAAAAGTACCTCTCTAGTGTTATATTTATTTATTTATTTTTCTTCCGTACAAAAGTTTGGCTTCTAACTAGTTCTGTACCGTTTATTGTAGACCCATGAATGAGGTGTCAAATTGTGCGGCATAATTAGGAATGGGGTTCTTTGACTTGCAGGGGGCAATTAACCATACCGAAGAATCCCATAGACTTAAAATTTAGACCAAAATTGATGGATTGTATCTCAGAACAGGAATTTGGTAGAAATCTCAAATTTACCATTTGAAGCAGGTTGCAAGCTGTGTTAGAACATATCCTGCAGGAGAGTACACGTTGTACCCTTGGGGCAAAGTGCCCAAATTTGCCCCCTTGAAATATAATGGGGAAAGGACATGCCATTGAAACAGGAAGTGCTCACATTTCCATTACCTGCTATGGAAACTTCCATAGGAACTTTACAACCTGTGGATCCCATTGTCATGGAGATATGATATAGATAGAGGTGTCAAATCATGCAGCTTATTTTTCTAAGGGGTGGGCCAACAAGGGGCAATTAACCCCCTCAAAAAATCCCATAGACTTAACATGGAGACCAATGTCATGCCCCATAATGTCATGCCCCCCCCCTCCACCCCCGAGTTTTGCCATGGCAAGCACCACTCACATTTTTTCAGAAAATGAACCTTTCTACTTTTTATTCTATTATTGCATCTTTTATTGCATCTGTGTTCTTTGTTAGGTAAGCCTGCAAATTCAAAGATGATTTTCATATAGGCAGAACCAATTAATCAAGTATATGACCAGATCATAATAAATGTAGGTAATTCAAATGTCTAGTGTAAATATTTCCAAATAAAAACTATTTAGAAATTTTAATAAAGATTTGAAATTTTACAATTTACATTTTTTTCAAATAAAGATCAAATTGGATAATATTAAAATCATGATCATCAGTGTTGACATGCCAAAACTAGAGATGTAAGGTATTAATGACAAAAGCAGACATATTGCTAATTAATAAAAGTGTAAGTATTACATAACACTATCAACAGAAAAACACCATTTTTACTTTGCATGATAAATTAAAGAGCTAGACAAAAGAGAGAAAATGCTCCTTAAACTATTTAAATGCTCCATTAAAATACTCCTAAAAACCTTGACTGATTGTTAAACAGTCTTTTGTGCTAAAAATGTTCTTACCTCCTGTAGGGTCATGTTGAACCTAGAGTTTGTTTACCTGTCTCAATATGTGTGACGATGGAAACGAAGAGTGTTTAGGCTAACAAAATGGCTCATCCTTAAGTCTATCTAATAGATTTCCATTTGCATATTACAAATACACTCCACCCTCTCTTTCCTTTCATCATTCCACTTGTATGGTCCTGTCATTACTGCCATGGAGACAGCCTCTTTGGAGTAATTTGGTTGCTATGGCGGCTTTTGTAAGGCTTTAGTGCAGAAAGGATTGGTTTAGTCAGATTTCATAGATAGGGATAGTGCATGTATGCACAATATTGAACGCAGTGGCCCATAAACAAGACATGAATGCTATTGCTGCATTAAAAGAATAATTAGATGTTAATCGTAGAAAGGTTCTGGGATAGGAATATTTAAGTAAACCCATAGATGGCATCATGAGGAAGAAAGATTTTATGGATATATTAAAGCAACATCTCAAGACATCAGCCAGGAAGTTAAAGCAGGAGGTTGTGGCAAAATGGCTTAACGGCTATAAATCCGAGGTATTGGAGTGACTGCAATCTAAAAAAAATTGTGAGCAGAACTGAAACAGTGTGTGCGAACAAGGAGGCTTACAAACCAGTTACATTAATTCTGTCCTGAGAAATGGGCTGAAATTGTGGGGTTGAGTTAAACAATTTAAAGGCAATGCTAACAAATATTAACTAACTGTATGGAAACTTCTGACTCAATGGAAATTTGATGAAATAAATGAGAACTGAAAAAAAATTTTCTCTCTACAATTAATCGGGCATCTTGTATCTTAAAATAAAGTAATGATCCTAACTGGCCTAACAAAAATTATTTACTAGAATTAAATATCATGAATTTTGCACAATGAGTTTAAATGTAGTTGGCTAAGGCTGACAAGGTAATCCATTTCCCCCTGTTTATTAAATATAAAAGCATATGGAAGAAACTTTAAGAGGTTAGAGGAAAAAGTCAGATACATATTAATCCAAATTCAAATTTGTACAGACTTAAGTTTTTATAAGTTGTTATATTTTATATTTCGGATTTCTATATATTTTTGAAAACTTTTTTGTATCTGGCATCTTGTTTTATAGTTTAACTCCTCTATTTCACTATTCACTATTTATTTCCTTATTTTCTTGTAAATAAAAATGTAAAATTTTTAAGGTCACAGGGCGGTCGTATAAGCATTTCACTGCATATCGTACTGTGTATGACTGTGTATGTGACAAATAAATTTTAATTTTAATTTTTGAATTTAATAATAATAATAATAATAATAATAATACAGAATTACTGTATTTCCATGATTTAAATTTATTACATTTATTTTTTAACTTTTATGGGGTTTATTTATTGTTATGTGGTGCGGTATGGAGAGCCGCACCACGAGATGTTATTATATTATAAGAGCCCTAACGCAGGACTTAATGAAATAAGAATTTGGGAGAGTGCTTGTGTCCGCGAAGACCTTTTCATTTGGAGATAGCATAGCGAGAACGGACGAGTCTCTGGTAACTAAAAATTAAACTTAAATTCTCTTAGGGCCTATGCTCTTACCAAGGTTTTTTGGGAGAGAGAGGGGATTGTGTCTTTTGGTGTACAGTTTATACGCTCTCTCTCTCTCTCTCTCTCTCTTTCTGCGCACTTGTATTTTCTTTCTACTTCAAAGCATTTTCTCGTGGCTCTGCCCCTCCTGAGACATTACATTTATATCTATTTGTGACATAACATAAGTTGATGTAATTGAAATAAATGAGGTAGATATATACAATACGTCACAAAAGTGATTACACCCCACTAATTTCAGCAAATATTTTAGTATAAGAACTCCTCTAATAACCTTGGATTATGAACATAATTCATTCCAGAAGCAGGCTTGTATATCCAAACACTCCTAAACCAAATTGTAATAGAAACTCAAATTATTCGTTCCACAACCCAAAAATAAATAAATACATAAAAATATTTCATACAAAATATAAAGTAAAAATAAAACAAATTAATCTGCACTTTACCTTTAAAAAAAAAGTACAAATAATTCCAGACAAATAAGTGTTTCCATTTGTGTGTGTGAAGTAATGTAAGAGAGGAGGAATGAGCCCCTCCCTCTTCTCGTCTTACACAAGCCCTCCCCCTCTCTTATTTGAGTTTCAGACAGACACGCACGCACAACGGAAACACTGTTATATCGTGAAAATAATCAAGAAATCTCTCTAATGACACTCGAATGAGCGCAGACTAATTGAATCACTGCTGTAAAGTAGAAATAAAACAAATTCACCTGCACTTTACCTTTGAAAAGAATCGCGACAGAGCGGTGTATCTGTGTAGAGCAGAGAGTGTGTGTGTGTGTGTGTGTGTGTGTGTGTGTGTGTGTGTGTGTGTGTGTGTGTGTGCGTGTGTGTGAGGGGTGTGTGTGTGTGTGTGTGTGTGTGTGTGTGTGTGTGTGTGTGTGTGTGTGTGTGTGTAAAGGCGAGTGAAAGCAGGGGTGTGTGTGTGAAGGGGCACGGCGTCCAATGACGCGCGACTGCAAAGTGCAGGCTGATACAGAAAGAGAAACCGGATCTAATGAGACTTGGTTTTGCTTTACACGTGCACACACGTGTTATAATACACGCATATGTACACACATGCATACAAACACAAAACAAAATGTGTTTTACGCACACGCACACATGGTCACAGTGTTATAGTAAACAGTACACACGTGCACAGATGTTGAATATACCAGTGAGAGACACGCAAGACCGGGTAGGGGAGACAATTACCCACAACTGCAGCGCAAGAGAGAAAAATCATTGGCTCAGTTGTGATCACGTGACACTCGGCGTCAAAACAAGAAGCGCATGCATGATACATGATACTCGGCATTCGTAAACCAAATCTTGTTCGTTTTTCAAATCAAAATCTATTAAAAATCTTTGCTCGTCTTGTGGAACACTCGCAAACCGTGTTACTCGCAATCTGAGGTTCCACTGTATTTTAGAGAATTCAGTGTGCAGCTTGTATAACAGTACAGATTTATTGACCTCTGAAAATAACTCAACCTACAGCCATTATTGTCAAAATAGCTGGCAACAAAAGTGAGAATACCCTAAGTACCAACAGTTGTACTTAGGGTGTTCTCACAATTGTTTAACCATGCAAAGTCACATGTCCTATTCATCATGCTCATGTGGTAGTCAGCTTGATATGACCATACAAATTTGTAGAATCCTCTTCCACTCCTCCATAATGATATCACAGAGCTGCTGGATGTTAGACACATGACACTTTGCCAACTTCGGCGTGAGGATGACCCACAGGTGCCCAATAGGGTTCAGGTCTGGAGACATACCTGGCCACTTCATCGCCTTCACGTTCAGCTTCCTCAGCAAGGAAGTTGTCATCTTGGTGGTGTCATTATCGTGTTGGAAATCTGTCATTTGACCCAGTTTTTTAAGGAAGGGCATCATATTCTGCTTCAGAATGTCACAGTACATGCTGGAATCCATGTTTCCCTCAATGAACCACACCCCCCAGTATCAGCAGCACTCATGCAGCCCCAGACCATTATGCTACCACCATCATGCTTAACTATAGACAAGAGACAATTTTCTTGGTACTCCTCATGAGGGACAAACGCATGGAATAACTTACATGTGTCAATGAACTTCATATATGTCAAATGAGAGTCCATTTTAACCCTGAGGTTATTAACAGATGTTGACAGTGCCAAAAATGTAACTTTCTTTTTTTCCCATTACAGTAAATGTTTATGTTAGAACTTTTGTACTTTTTGTACTTTTGTATGGTACTGTATTTTATATACGTATGAAGAAAACCAATTTAAAAAAATCTCATTTACAAAAAAAGAAAAAGAAAAAAAAAAGAAAACATTATTTTGTCTTCGTCAATTCAAGCATTATGAATATGACATTATGTGTTATTGATGTAATATATAAACTCTCAGAGAAGGTATTAGTTACAAATATACTGAACCATCAGTTTATATCTTACTAAACCAGTGGCGACCGCCCCCCTTAAAGTTAGGCAGAGAAGAATGCCACTTTAACACGTAGTTATTTAACACAATAATTATTTATTTTAATAATTAAATAAAGTCATTTGGTCACAATATTCCGCTGTATTTCTTAATATCATTTATTTAAATAAAAAAACTTTTTTAAAATCTAAACTGTATTACGTTCATTTGTGTTTGTGTATACGGGGCACCGGACAAACGAGTGTCTATGTAGGCACGTAAATTTTTGAAAAGCATGTGACTTGAGGCTGAGCTCTGATTGGATTTTGTCAAATCATCCTTCGGGCGCAGCTCTTTTGTTCTTAGCGAATCAATATTGTTTTCAAATATTTCGGCTCATGTGATTGGACCATTCTCAACGAGTCTTTTCCAGCACTTCTTATGGCAAGCGGAGCTGGCTGACTGGATGTGATGTGAGTCATGCCTTTATTTTATACTAGTAGTAATGATGCTTAATCACCTGATAAATGGATATTTGCAGGTGAGTATTAAAAGTTCAATTTTAATTTTGTTTGCGCCTCCTCCCAAAAAAATTTGCACCAGCCGCCACTGTACTAAACCCTTGGTGATAGAGTCAAAAAATCTGAATAATATCTGTCTAGACATTTTAAAAATATAAATATAAAAGGCGAAATAAACGTGTTATGGATATTTAGGATTTACGAATATTTTTTAGGATTTCTTTTAATTAAAATGCACAACCAGAAGCTTTAATCGGCTATACCCAAATAATGAAGGGATGCCTCTTCACAGAACCTAAAACAGTTACTTTATTTTAATTGTCTAGTGCCCATTATATGTACCGTTATGGATGTGACATTCCTGAAAATGGCAATTACCAGACTATGAAAAATCATATAAAAATAAAATCACTTAAAATAAAATAAATGCATTAAAAACTTGAAAAGAGACATCACATAAGTATTTGAACCACCAGATGTTGACAACTGTGTTATTATAGTGTGGTAAAAAAAAATCTTAAATCTTAAAATCTTAAGCACCTAAATCTTATATCACTCCTTGCTCACTCCGAAGCTCACTAGGTAGGCGGCCTCTCCTTCTGCAGTTGTTTTCAGAAGGGCTGGTGATTAATCCACACTAATGGGTCCCGGGCTTCTCTCCGCGCTATAAAATACAGCGGGGAGTGTAGCTTGGGGTCTGTTGGGTTATCGGTGTGGAATTTTGTAAATTATAATTTAATCTATTAAGGGAAAAAGATGTCTCTTAAAATGTATGTGGTTCCTTCAAGCTTAGCAAATTGCTCACGGGGATGAAACCAGACTTGTGTAAGTCCATAGTTTTCTGAGGTTGTAACTGATTTATTAAGATTTTCTTCATGGTGCCAAACAAAGAGGCGTATAGTACAGTCTTTTTTGCATATGTGTCACATTTAAATGGGGCAGATCATCAAACTAATTTTTATATTACACAAAGGTGACCAGAGTAAATATAAAATACAGTCTTTAAATGATAATTTCATTTATTAAGGGAAAAGACTGACCAAACCTACCTGGCCCAATGTGAAAAAGCAATTGCCTCCTAAACCTTATAATTGGTTGTGCCACCCTTTGCAGCAACAATGGCAATTAAGCATTTGTAATAAGTGGCAAGGAGACTTTCACATCTCCATGCAATTCCTTGGAATTTTGGCCTACTCACATTTAATTGTTTTAATTCAGTCATATTGGAGGGTTTTCAGGTTTTTGGAAGGGTTTTCGAGCCTGATCAGAGGTGGATTTGCTGGTGTGTTTTGGATTATTGCGCTGCATAACTCACTTGAGCTGGAGGTCACAAAGTGATGGCTGGACATTCTACTTCATGATTTTCTGGTGCAAAATTCATAGTTCCATCAATGGCAAGTTGTCCCGGCCCTGAGGGTGCAAAGCAGTATCAAACCATCACACTAGCACTACCTAGTTGGAATTATGTCCTTTTAATGAAATGCTTTTAGTTTTATGCACAATGTAACAGGACCCACACCTTCAAATAAATTAAAATTTTATCTCATCCAAGTACAGAAAATTTGGCCAAAAGTTTTCAATAATCAAAATATTTGCGAAATTAGCCTTCATGTTCTTTTTGGTCAGCAGTGGCTTTCGCCTTGGAACTCTCTCATTTATGCTATTTTTGCCCAGTTTCTTTCTTATTGTTAAATCATGAACACTGATCTTAACTGAGACAATTGGCCTCCATGTCGGAATGTTGTTCTGGGCCCTTGTGAGCTCCTGGATCACTTGGTGTTGTGCTTTGTTTTTCAATTACTTTGTTGCTCATACAGATGTGGCCATTAAGAGTGCACTTTTTCCCGCGAAAGCCCGCAATTCATCCATTTTAAAATTGAAATAAATGTGTTGAGCTTCACAGAATATCCACCAGAGGGCGCATGGAAGGACTTTATCTAAAAGCCAGACCACATTTCTTTTTTACTGTTTCAATTCGGATTGTTAAATGTGCTTATATTGTACATACGTAGGTTAAATGTACCTGTATAAAGTACCTGATAAATTACAAACTGTAAAATGTAACATTGTAAAATATGAATAAAACAGTATTAGACACAAATATATGATATGGTAGTATAGACATCGAAAAAGCTATTTAGACATGAGTGCACAAGTGTACAGCAAACACAATTATTAATTTATTGTGTATATTTAACTTTATTCTGCTTAATTATGATTAACCTCAATGCAAAAAAAAATTTATGTCTTCATTTCCTTCCATTTTATCCGCATCACAATGAACTGAAGCTCAGCATGTCCTCTTTCCTTGTTTCTGTAATATTTAAGTAAAATATGTTTCACGTATACTGTAGGTCTAAATGTTCATTTTTATTTATGGACAGGTGTATTATGTTTTATCTGTTTACAGGCCTGCTGCAATTTTTGCTGGTTTTAAAACACGCAGTAGACACGCAATACAACAAACTCTATTTGTTTCCTTTTAGTACAGCTCACCAAACTCACAGTACAGAGAAATAAAAGAATAATAAATATCCAATATCTGGAACTAGAGGCATTTTTCAAGACTACATTTAGCGAGTAGCCTATATATTTGTATTTGTTGCATTTCTGGGAGAAGTATGTCTGCGTTTTTATCGATAAATCTGTGCACGCACTTATCAGGATTTTGATCAATGGCTGGACATACAGCAAAAAAGCATGATGATTACTATATTTTTTTAAAATCCTTAATCGCTTTGTGTGGATTCATGCAACAAGTCATTTTCTAAGGGAAAGATTCTTATGTGCATATACAGTATGAATATGTGTAAATATTAAATACTTTTAAAAGTTTATGTAAAAATATTTGCGACAAGGTTAACAAACCAGTTTCAGTGGTAAGTCTCTGCTCAATATTTTCCCAGCAAAACATAAAAAGATCAAATGGTTTTACAACACTACTACTACTAGTACTACTACTACTACTAACTAATAATAATAATAATAGAGATAGAGATCGAGAAAGTGCAGTCAAAGAAGAATCATTATTGATACAGGAGAGAAGAAA
Source organism: Clarias macrocephalus (assembly GCA_011419295.1). Classification (NCBI taxonomy): domain Eukaryota; kingdom Metazoa; phylum Chordata; class Actinopteri; order Siluriformes; family Clariidae; genus Clarias; species Clarias macrocephalus. The sequence goes on from JAAGKR010001210.1 coordinate 19,058, forward strand.
ATGAAGAATAAATATATCAGTATTTACAATTTGAGCTTGACACCTTTATGACCTCTGTCGCTTGCTGTCAGTGGGCGTGTGAGAGAGATTAACACATTATCGGCTTCAGTAGACACGCAGTACCTGAGATTGAAACGTGACGGCCCCTACAGGTAATGTACTGTACGTCTTGCGACCGAAAATTTAACCACTGCCGACGCTCTGCTGCGGCAGCTCGTGAGATCCCTTTCCTCGAGAGCATTTTTAATGGCCACATCGGTATGTTCTTGAATTTCTTTAGATATTGGCATGGTATCTTGCTGTTTGAGGTTTTTTGAGTGCTCCACTTCGTTAGACACGCTCTATGTAAGTGAGTTCAGGTCTGGCAGGAATCAGGCATGGGTGTGGCAAGTGAAATTTAACTCAGCTTTTCATAGAATCTGGTTAATGACAGTTTATTCATGATTTAGCAAGGGACATTACTTTTTCACATAGACCCAGGTAGGTTGGGACATCTTTTTTCACTTAATACATGAAATCATGATTTAAAAATCATATTGTGTATTTACCCTGAGTTATCCTTGTGTAATAGTAAACTTTGTTTGATGAGCTGAATTATTCAAGTGTGGAATATATATATATAATACCTTTTCACACCACTGTACATCCACAGGTAAATCTTCACTTAACTTGTCAATTAACCCATCAGAAGCTTCTAAAGCCTTGAATTTTCCAGTCTGCCCCAGTGAAAAAAAATACACTTTAGTGTATTACAAATATATTGAAATCTTCTATAGTACATTGCAAATATATTTTTAAAAAGTTGTACCATCAGTTAATATATAAAAAGTATACTTACATCATGCTTTTTTCAAATTATGGAATTAAACTTTAAACATACTTTTAAATAATTGTATCATAGTACACTTTCCAAAAATATATTATAGGAAAATATACTTTAAGTGAAAGGTTGGTCTAATTTCCAAAGTACACTTATTTAAACTTTTTTTCAATTTATTTTTAGTATATATATTTTTAAATATGCTTAAAATAATCATTGTCCAAATGTACAGAAAGTATACATTAAGAATACAAATTTTAATATACGGTAGTCTCAGTATATTTTCAGTTAAATTTAACTGTACTTGTTCACATGTACTCATTAATGCTTATATTTAGTGCACTACTCTCTCGCGCGCTTTAAGACTCGTTTTTACACGCTGCATCTCTCTCTCGCACGCGCGCTCTCAAACTCGTTTTTGCGCACTGAAACTCACTTTTGCGCGTTCAAGATTTATGTTTGCACTCTCTCTCTCTCTTCTGTGCGCTCACTATCATAAAGCTGTACACTTGCACAAACCGCAGCAGCGTTATAACGCTACAACTATGCCAGCCAACCAGAAACTAGAATCTGGAGGCGGGCACATTCGGACTGTCTGTTTTATGATTGGCTCCCCAGTTCTTCCGCTTCTCGTTTGAATTAACGGCTGGAAGCTGCATCATTGCGTGCGTTAGTTCGTATCGTTATTATTTTATTTTCATCGGCATAAGGTAAATTTCATGGTTTTTGTTGGATAATTTGTAATTAAGTGCATAGTTTAAACTATGGAATGTATTGTTTAATGTTTTATTCCTAAATCTTGTGTATCTTCCCTCTGGTATAATGCTCCGTAGCTCTCGGCCTGTTTTCAGTCTCTGTGTAACAGAATCAACACACCAGGTTTCAACTAATACTATACCTGTATATTCTAATACTGTACTGTATATTCTAATACTGTACTGTATATTCTAATACCAATGTCTGTCTTTGTTCAGACAACAGTTTATATTTTAGTTTGTGAGACAACCTGACGTTTTGTTGAACACAAATAAACGATAGTAGTGCTTTTTGTAACCTTGTGCAAATTAAATCTGTTGAACTCATGAATAAAATCTGCCTCAGTAATGTAATGTGATGTAACGTGTTTCAAAAACATGTTAAAGTTTATAAAATGCATTCGGCATGTGTAAATTGTCCTAAACACCTTTAGTGTGCTTGTAACACATTTGCAGTAGAGTATTATGGAAGACTGTGTGTACTGTATGATATAATAAAGTATATTTGTATCAACCACAAAGAAATACTTTAACTGTTTTAGTATTTGTAATTGGCCAGAAGTATAAGAGCATGCTACTGCTGCAATAAGAATATATTCATAGTATATTAATCATGTATTTATAACACAGTAAGAATTGCTGTAATGCACTTATAATACATTAAATATATACTTAAAGTTCATTAATTACTGTCAGGTATGTGCGTTAGTACACACACAGCCATATACTTTGAGTGTACTAAGTATACTTGTTCCAATTTAGCACACAAAAGTATATTTAATACACTTAAAATTGTGCTTTTGTACAATTTAATTACAACTTAAATACACTTAGTACAAAATTAGTTGTTCCAAAATAGCAAACTTCAAGTATACTAGTCATTAGTCTGTAGGAAGTACACTTAAGTATGATTTGGCACGCTAGGATTTAATATACTTAGCATACTTTTTTTTACTTGGGTGTTTAAAGGCACAGTCAAGTGGGTGCATATAAACCCCCATCTCTCACAGGAATTGAGATATTATCTTTCTAGTTATACAGTAAGTAAAATCTATCTGTAAACTATTGCAGGTAAAAGTAGGTGTCCTAGCTGACTTGCCAGTGATAAGTTAACATGAAGTCTGTGTAGTTATTAAAAAGAAAAAACAGTTTTGATTCTTAGGTTGATGACTTCAACCTATGTTTATGCAATCTTCTGACTTCAATTGTATGTTATTATTATTCATTCAGTAGAGTGAATACCTACTGTTGCACACAAAGAGCTGCTATTAATTAGACCATACACTAGTACAGAGACAGGTGCTGAAACAAACACAGTCCAAGGTGCTTTTTTGCATTTAAAGGTGATTAATAAGTAAAAGAAAATGGCTACTGGTACTGATACAAGATTGACTGAAAACCTGAGATGTATAAACAATCAGAGTTAATGCCAAAATTAGTAGTCACTATGAATCCGCTGAGGTTTTTATCTTGAATTAGAAGGTTTGATTCACCTAATTTCACCGCAAAAAATTGGAGAACAAATCAAAATCACTCACCCTACCATATTTTAAGAAAATGTTATGCATCTAATCCCTACTACTTTGCTCACTAGAGCCCTAGGATGTCAGCTCAAAATAAATCTTTTGAATAAATGAAAACGCAATTTAAAACAAAGGTACATTACTGTTATCAAGCTTTAACAGTACCTGTGACAGATTCTCATCAGATGTCTTAAGTGGCCCCAAATACTGCAACTGGTAGCTTACACTAACACTAATTATTATTGATTCTGAGCATACCAACCTTGCCACACACGCCAGTTCCCCCAAAGATATAATTGTCACTTCTCTAAACATTGCATTGATTCACCTTGAAACACCAGTGAAGCTGCTTTTCACGGACTGTAGTTCTACTTTTAAAACTGTTATCCTGGGTAGACTGGTTCCCAAAATTATCAAGGCACATCGCTCCCAACCCATCTACCACAGTGTCAAGAACTTTTGCACAAACTTCTAAACTGTTAGACTAGGCCCCTATTTGTCTTCCACACTTCCACTCATCACCAGCTCTTCAGGGGCTTCTTTATGCCCTCTGCACTCATGACTGTGTTCCCTTAATCCCACCAACACCAATGTCAACTTTGTGGACAACACAACTGTGGTTGGACCTACATCAGAGTACACAAGACAGCCTACAAGAAGGAAGTACAAAAACAAAATATTCACGAAAAAATTCTAGAAGTTTTATGCAGATCCAATTACACTTCCATAATAATCATTCAACCTTGAAGTCTTTTGGTGACTTTCAGTGATAGCATAGGATTGCAACGTTATGAGATTTTCACTGTATGAAAACCATCTTACAAAATATCACAGTGTCATGGCATAACTTATTACACACAACAACAACAATAATAATAATAATAATAATAATAATAGTAAGTTCTGCCTGCTGCATGTGTACTGTATGTGTGGCACCATTCTGAGTAGGTAGTTGATGAGGTAAGATGTATTTTAATTCCACAGTATACAATGAGACTGGTATACAGTTCCATTGTAACCATACACCCTAAAAAATGCTGGGTTAAAAACAACCCAAACTGGGTTGTTTTTAACCCAGCTGCTGGATAAATATGGGACCAACTACATGCTGGGTTAATTTAACCCAGCAAGATGGGTAAAATATTCAATCCAAATGCTAGGTCATATTTAACTATAATGTTGGGTTAATTTTACCTCACAAATAGGTTATTATTTTTTTATGGTTTACATGTCTATGAGTAAACAGTTAAATTACTTTAATATACTGGTCTGTTACAAAAAACCATACATATATGCAATAAACACCCAATTAATTGTACAAATCATAGAAAAAATATTTATTTTTATTTTTGAAAAGCACAAGATCAGATAATACAAAACAAGTTCACAGTGATATCATTACGATACTATTACTGAGAAGCACTAATGCCTGAGAGCAGTGCTGGTCATTATCTCCCAACATCAGGTTGTAGGGGTACGGCCTTGACACTTCAGCCTGCTGGAGATATTCCACGTCGTTCCAAACTTAGAAAGAAAGAAATTAAAGAAAGTAAAAGTTTATGGAAAAATCAAAAGGGTTGGCTAGTATGCATATTTGTAAGAAGATTAGTGTTTTGTAACACTTCAGCTTTTTATATGTGGTTGCTAACACTAGCAACCTAGCTAAATGCTAGCGTCATGCAGGCACTACAGTTAACAGTTTAGCTTTTATTCATTACTTCACCCCCTTCATACACCCTGCAAGCATTCTACAAAGAAAGCTAAAAATCTAAGACATTTCTGCAGTTTCTTTCATACACAAGTGGGGCTCTTTGGTTTGGCTAGCTAGCAGCCATTGTCAGATAAACTAGCATGCTATAGCACAGACCAGGCTGAAAGTTTGAGTGTAACATTAACATGGTAACAGTAATAAATGTTACATACAGTGAACAAATTAAATCATAGGTGAGTGAAAGTGTGTATACAGACCTTATATTTAACATTTACATTTCCTCTTAAATACGTGAGGAGGAAGACCAAAAAAAAGACACGAAGCTGACACAGCCACTGAATACACTGGTGAACTTCGGGGAGGGGCGGTCTTGTCTGTGATGTTAGCTGTCACTAGCTAACACAACTCCAACCCAGCAAGCTGGGTTAAACGAAAAGTACCCAATTCACTGTAAATAACCCAGAAAAATTACCCAACAGAGGCAACCCAGCATTTGGGTAGTAAAAATAACCCAGCATTTTTTAGTGTGTAGAATTGTGATTGGCAGGCATTCAGTTAGGGTCTATCTTAGTTCATATCATGAGGGCAACTGCATGATGACACATCAGTGAATTTCTAAAAGTTATCCTCCATTGGCTGAGTGTTCAAATCATCTTGTCTGTTGTAGGTTGTCCATACCATTATTCTAATCATTAATCAATGTAATCAATGGCTTAATGCATTCTTTTCCAGTTTTCTCTAAATTTATGGAATTCATCCACATTTGCTATCTCCAGGATATTTGTC
>JAAGKR010001210.1:24672-62921 GCA_011419295.1 Clarias macrocephalus
CAACTCCAACCCAGCAAGCTGGGTTAAACGAAAAGTACCCAATTCACTGTAAATAACCCAGAAAAATTACCCAACAGAGGCAACCCAGCATTTGGGTAGTAAAAATAACCCAGCATTTTTTAGTGTGTAGAATTGTGATTGGCAGGCATTCAGTTAGGGTCTATCTTAGTTCATATCATGAGGGCAACTGCATGATGACACATCAGTGAATTTCTAAAAGTTATCCTCCATTGGCTGAGTGTTCAAATCATCTTGTCTGTTGTAGGTTGTCCATACCATTATTCTAATCATTAATCAATGTAATCAATGGCTTAATGCATTCTTTTCCAGTTTTCTCTAAATTTATGGAATTCATCCACATTTGCTATCTCCAGGATATTTGTCAAGTCAAGTCAAGTCAATTTTATTTATATAGCGCTTTTAACAATTGACATTGTCGCAAAGCAGCTTTACACAATAAAAGAAGTAAGTCTGTATGCAATGTGTATGAATCAAAATGATAAGATTGTCCCTGATGAGCAAGCCGAGGGCGACGGTGGCAAGGAAAAACTCCCTGGGATGGTAATAGGAAGAAACCTTGAGAGGAACCAGACTCAACAGGGAACCCATCCTCATCTGGGTGATAACGGATAGCAGGGATTGATCAACTTAATAATGTGTACTGGAAGTTCAGTGTAACAGGAGATGTGTTAAAATTAAAAGGAGTCCAGTTTGTTCCTGGAGGCTCAGGTAGACTGTAGGAGATTCCAGTCCTGAGCTATCGAACAACTGAAGTCACAGGTCCCCAGAGCATCAATCGATGATAGGACAGTCTTAATGGAAACCATCCCCAGCCACCATACAAATCCAGGCAGACCACACGGGGCATCCATCCATTTGTCTGTTGTTGTTTTTTGTGTTGTGTAAAGAAATCTCTGTATCCGTGTGATGTACAGCTCTCAGAAAAATAAACAAACGAATCTAAAGTCAGGTCAAATTATCCATGATTTGGTTGAGATACTGTAGATCTAGGGAGAGATGCCTCTCTTTGCGGGCAGCATCAGCTGAGTGTCGATGTTTTGGTTGGCGGTTTTAACTACCTACCTCTGAAGGGCTTTATGATGTGAAGTAGTTCAGTAGCTGTACCACACTGTTTACTGATACTGTTTGTGAGGATGCTCTCAATAGCACAGTCTTTTTAAAGCTCCTCAGAAAATACCGGCACTGTTGTGCCTTTTTAATCAGTTCAGTGACCAGGTGAGGTCCTCAGAGACTCCAAGGAACTCAACAACAACACACTCACACTCAACAACAGCTCTACTTATGTGAGTGGAAGCATGAGTGTGACTGGCAGCTCATTGAAAATCAATGACAACCTCCTTTTTTCGTCATTACACCTTGCTATTAGGTGCTGGATCTTCTCCCTGTAAGCTATCTTATCTTTACCTGTGATCAGACCTATCATTGTGGTGTCATCTGAAAACATAATGCTGTTTGAGCCATAGGCAGGTATGCAGTCATGGGTCACCTACTTTAAGGTGGATGAGGACCAGTTCACTGGATCACTTCATAATGTTGGGTGAGTGCAACGGGATCAAAGTGCTGAGTGCTATTGCACCTGAGTGAGTTTTGACACTGGCACAGTGGTAACAGACTTGGAGCAGGTGGGGACATTTGCCTGGGCCAAGGACGGATTAAAGATGTCTGTAAAGACCTCAGCCAGCTACTCCATGCATGCTCTGAGTACAAGGCCAGTACAAGGGATGGCATCAGGGCCAGCTGCTTTTACCCTGAGGACACATGCTGTTGGAATTTTGGCACAAAAGTTGCAGTGACTAAAACCCCCAATTACAATAAAGGCTCCGTCTGTCTGTCATAAATTATATAACTGAATCATAAGCGCAAATACAACAAATCTAGACTGATGATGATCCTTGCGCTGTGTACGCATCACCATCTTAGTCTTACACAAAAGTAGAGATACCTAACTGTTATCTCCCCTCTTTTGCTCTCCCCTCTCCTGTTCTCTCTCCCCCCTGTCTCTTCCCTCTCTCCCTCTCTCTGTCGAGCTACACATTTCGTTCCTGAGCTGCCATTGATCTAGACACCCTCTGCCCTCTGGACCTGCCTGACTGGTGCCACGCTTCTGGTTGGAGATCTCGTCACATGGATGTCCCGTGTGTCTCTTTGGGATGCGTCTGATGTCTAGGGATGGTTTCACTCTACTAGGAAGACGGTTCTGGCCTCGCATGATGTTGACGGCCGTTTCTCTGTGGACTTGGCTATAGTCGCTCAATAGTTCAGGACTGGAATTTCCTACAAGTCTCCAATAACTACCTGGACTCCATATTAACATCAATTAACATCTATTAACAACTATTATACTGAACTGCCTGCCACCTAACACACAGTATGAATGCAGATCAATTCCAGCTTTCTGTTTCACCCAAATGAGGATGGGTCCCCTGTTGAGTCCGGTTCCTCTCAAGGTTTCTTTCTATTGCAATCTCAGGGAGTTTTTCCTTGCCACTGTCGCCCTCGGCTTGCTCATCAAGGACTATCTGACCATTTTTTGATTCATACATATTCACATTTCATACAAACTTAAATAATTCTTTTGATTGTGTAAAGCTGCTTTGCGACGATGAAAATTGTTAAAAGCGCTATACAAATAAAATTGAATTGAATTGAATAGAGATCATAATAGCTAAGCTAAGTAGCTTTGGAATTGTGTATTAAGATAAAATATTTTGTGTGTTTTTTTTTTTTTTTTCACATATACAACTTAGGAAGCTGGGGTTTCAGAGCCAACCAGTATTCAGTTCCTCTGGAACAGATCCTCAACTTTTTGTGCCACTACTGGCAGGCAGTGGTAACACTGCGGGATAAGGGTTTCAGTTACTGATCAGAAGGTTGGCAGTTGAAGCCCCAGCACCACCAAGCTGCCACTGTTGGACCTTTAAGCAAGGGCCTTAACTCTATCTGCTCCAGTCTCTAAGTCTGCTCTAAGTCCAGGTGTTGTATCCTGGCTGACCCTAAGTTGGAAAATGGGAAGAAAACTATTTCATTATATTCATTAACAATCTATTGTAAAACTAGTTAACTAGTTAAAGCTAAAGTACAGAAGTGGCGATTAAGTCCATTGCTCTTTCGGGCTGCGCTCGGCCGGGCACGTGGCAGACCCGGCCACCAGGCGCTCGTTGAAGGGCCCTCTGTCCAGCCCTGCTCCAGGCTTCCTCCAGGCAGGGACACTTTTCTCCCTCCTCTTTTTTTCATTGGGTTTTACACCAATCTTTGTCTGGCCCCTTGCCTGAGACCAATTTGGCTTGGGAGGCCCTACCAGGAGCACATGACTCCAGGCAACACAGCTCCCAAGTTCATGAGGGCATACAAATTTCTTCACGACGATAAGGTGATGGTTCCTACAGAGATGCGCTTTCTCCATTTATTATGATTATAATTATTATTATTATAAGCAGTAGTAGTAGCTGTGAATTTATTATTATTACCTTTGCTTTTGCCATGAATGCTATGAACACTAAAAGAGCTACATGATTAAACTCAATACAAATATGTCAATGTCACTGTAAATACTAACATGAACAAAATGGAGCCAGCTTTGCCAATCTGTAACCACGCAAATATGTAGAAAATATGTAGAATATTTAAATTTTATTGAAATTATTAAATAAATTTTAAGACAATTTAAACCGAGGCATTGCCATGTCTTTCATTGTTTTCCTGTTAAGACATTACAAAAACTATATAACAAACTTTTTATTATGAATTTTAAAGCATGATTTAGGACATTTCATTTCATTATTATGAACATAATTTAAAGCGCATATACACACATTAATCATGAAAGATCTATTGTAAAACAAAATAAACGCGCCATCTGGCGGATATTCTGTGAAGAATAATACATTTATGTAAATTCTAAAATGGTGCTTGCGATATCTGGCAGCACTCCACGAGACGAGTAGCCACGATTGTAGCTTTGAGGGGAAAAAACGTGCATTCCTAATGGCCACATCTGTATAAACATTTATTGCTTGAATAGGACAGTGTAGTAGCCTTTATACAGTACAAGAAAAACATGCTAATAATCTGGTATCTTTTAGGCGTCATAGCCTTGAGACTTCACCAGGGAACACAATTAGGAGAACTATGATAAAAATCGTTATTGGCAAGTATTTTATAAAACAATACAAATATATTTGGAACAGCGATATTACTTATTTCTTTTTTTTTTATTTTCCACCCATTTAAATTTACACTTACACATTCTAAATTAAGTCAGCAATGTAGACATATTAAAAATACACACAAAAATTGTTTCAGAACAATAAGAAAACATGACATTAAAAGTTCCAAAAAACAATGAAAAAAAAGTCATATTCCATAAACCTAAATAGTTATTGTTCAAGCCTTGTTGAAACATTTCCAGGAACCTACAAATATGGTTCTTAAAATGTTGTACAAATGTTGTGGAAAGTTCCCAGAACAGTATTTTTACCAGAAGTTTAGCTAAAATTGTTTGCTGGGAATCAGAAGATTCTGGCTCAGGAAAATTAATATTTGAAGATAGATTTTTGCTACATACCTTCAGTGTACTAAGCACAAATCTGTGTCTTGTATGTCAATAAACATAGCTGCACACAAACAGGTTCTCTAAGATAATGCTATAGTACACAAATAACGTTTACAAATCACTACAAATCACTAGCACAGTGAGTGACAGACCAAATTATTACAATTTGGCATTTTTCTGTTTAATGGTATCTAACAGAATAAACCATCTTACTTGCAGAATAAAATAAAACATCTAACATGCACAGAATTAGGTAAAGCCAAATAAGTATTACAACTTGTTTTATTTCTGGTTCCAATACATTCTACAAATGCACAATATTTCAATTTAACACATTTTAATTGAATGCCACCTTTTAAATGATCTATGTTTTTCATTTTAGAAGGAAAAAAGGAATCAAATTGTGGATTATTTAAAATTCACCAAACACCACATTTGGTTTTATGTTAGTACTATTTTCATTACAACATTCAGTTTTAGAGAAAATGCCCATTTGGTGTCTCCACAACCAGATATATAAATAAGGTAAAAGTTTATATTATCATGGACAGTTACAGTGTAAAACCTACATGTTATTATAACAGTTGTCTCTATTATTACAGGCTTGTGAAGAAAACAGCCTTGTATACAAGCTCGGTGTTTAACATTTACATAAACATAAAACCTTCTGCAAAATAGTAAAATAAATATTGCATTTTACTTTTTCTACATCCTATAAATTAAAGTCTTCAAGAATTAAAAGTTCTTGTACAAGTTCGTCAGTAAGTTTCAAACCATTAATAAAGCCCAGCAATCAGTCAGTAACAGTTATGATGAGAATTTTCAGTCAGGGAGGTCCAAGTACTTGAGGTACAGTTTAGTTTATATATCTATTCTGATTTCTGTTTAAATAATATAATAAGATTTTTGAAAACCCCAAATCCTGATATTTCATTAAAAAATAAAATCATGCATACCATAGCATATCTCACTCTATATTTTTTTTTCTAATTTTTGTGTGCATGTGAAGGATATATATCCCCAAGTGCAGTTAATAATAGGGTTATTATAAAATTGCCTCTTATGATCATCCCAGAAAAGGAAGACCAAGTGCTACCTGCAGAGATTACGTTTATTAGAATGACCAGCCTTGGAAACTGCAGCTTTTTCAGCACCTCAGATTAGAGCCGACATAAATTCTTCTCAGAATTCAAACAACGGACATATTTCAACATACACTGTTCAGAGGAGTCAGGTCATCATTGTTGAATTGTGGCAAAGAAATCAATACTTCAGAACAACCACAAGCAAAATGGATATTAGATCAGTGAAAAACTTTCCCTTGGTCGGTCTGATGAGTCCAAATTTGAGATTTTTTGGTTCTAACTCACATTTATTTTTCCCTGATTGTCTCCCTAATTTAGTCATATCCAATTCCTCCCCATCACTAGGGGGCTCCCACATTAGGGCTACTACTACCAGTCAGTCGGGAGGGCCGAAGACTATCCCGCGTTTCCTCTGAACCACGTGACGCCAGTCGACCGCATCTTTTTGGTCGTCCCCAGATTGGCTGTAAAGCCGGGATTAATGTGGGAGCACTAAGCACTTATCAGCCCTTCCCTCTGAGAGAGTGCTGCCAATCAGCTCTCTATAGATCACGGCTGCAAGAGGTTACAGTATCACCTGGGAATTGAAATTGCGATCTCCGGATGATAGGTGAACACTTTACCACTGCACCACTCTGAGGCTACCCATGTATTTGTTTTAACACAAACAAGCTTCAGGTAGTCCAGAATGCAGCAGTCAGGGTCCTCACTAGTATCAGAAGATATACGCACATAATCCCTATTTTATCCACAATATACTATTGTCTTGTAAAGCACTAAATGGCACCACAGTACCTGAGTAAACTGCTAGTGGTTTATGGTCCACCATCCCTACTTCAGTCAAAGAGTACAGGGTGATTGTTGGTCCCTTGTATTATGAAAACTACAGCAGAGGGCAGAGCTATTTCATACAATGTCCCAAAATTATGGAATAGCCTTTTAATTAATGGCACAGTCTCAGTGTTTAAATCTAGGCTGAAAACTTATTTCTTAAGCCCATATTTCTCATAAGTGAAGGTGGAGATCTGTGGGTGCTTATGGATGTAAAGTTCTATGGTGAACTGGTAAATTTGGATGCCGACTTCCCCCACTCTTGTTGATCACTCAGGTTTGTTGACAGTGAAGTGGCTGGTTGGTTTGCTTCCTAGTTAGCCCTCATGTCAGTTTTATGACATATTAACTTACACTTAACTTGATAGGACTCAACAGGGAACCCATCCTCATTTGGGTGATAAAGGTCAGGAAAGGTCTGTTATATTAAACTTCCTGCCTCCTAACATACAGAATGACTGAAAATCAATCCCTTCTATATATCATAACAGGGAACCCATCCTCATTTGGGTGATATGATATATAGCAGGGATTGATTTTCAGTCATTCTGTATGACAGTCCTATCAAGGTTGGTTCCTATTGTCATCTCAGGGGGGGTTTCCTTGGCCCTTCATCCTCTGTTTGCTCATCAGGGACAAACATACAATTATAATTCATACACATTTACTCACAATTTTAATAATAGTTAATTTTAACTATGCTTTGTAAAACCTGAATAGTATTCTAGCCTGAGGTGCTTTTTGAGGAAGGTAACTCTAAATGAACTTCTCTGGAGCAGAGGTAAATTTTGGTATTTGCTTCCCGGGATGGTCTCCCTAAGAGCCAATTTCATCATGGTGTTTGATGGGTTTTGCAAATGCACTTGATAATACTTCTCTTGCAAGAACTATTCCAGAACAACATTTATTAGAACTGACTGTTTTTGTTGTTGTTATTTAAGGACCTAATTCTGGTATTTCAGTATTGTTCCAGAAGGCAGGAAACAAATTACAGAAAACTACACAAGAGATAACATTTAATTAAAAGTTTTGTCCAGCCTTTTGAATGGTAATGTGTACATATGTGTGTAGCACTGTAGCCCACCTGTGTAGGGAAGTGGCAGCTCAAATGGTTAAGGCTCTGGGTTACTGATTGGCGGTTTAAGCCCCATCACTGCTAAGTTGTCACTGTTGAGCCCTTGAGTGAGGCTCTTAACCTTATTTGCTCCTGGGGCACATGACCTTTTACAATGCTCCACAGTCCATTCTTTATGCTCCCTAGCAAATTAAAAAGGCCTTTTTTCTGATTAGCCTCAATAATAAGTAATTTTATTAAGGCTATACAGCAGTTTAGCCTTAACCAATCCCATGGGGTCTCTTTGCACTGTGCATGTGGAAATGCACTTACTTTCATTATTAAACATATAATATTTTCCCTCTGATTTCACTACGCATCTATGTGATCTCCCATAATGCTCATTCTAAGGTTAGGTACCTTGTTCCCAGCTAACCCATATTAATCACTGCTAAAAGTGTTAAACTAAAAGTTTAAAAACTCAGCATTAAACCCCCGAGTAATTCTTATTTTCAAGAAAAACAAACAAACAAACAAACAAAAAAAAAAACATTAATTTAGTAATCCTCAATAAAGAACAGTATCGGAATTTTGTGATACTCTTTATGATACAGAGTGATTCATATCCTTAATATTTGATACTAATGGCCTTAATAAGTAGTCGTCTTAACAATTGGATGAGGGATTCGCATTTTCAATAAAGTATGCAATTTGCACTAATTATGATTGCAGTCTCTTACTGCATGGTAAAGTGCACCATCAAACTTGTGACAAACTTAGTATAAATCCTAAGTAGTTCATAAGAAAAATGCCTTTGTGGACAACAGTGAAAGAGATTGGAGAAGTTGTTTAAGTAACAGGTTATAAATAAAGGACTGCCAGAGCCACCCAGGCCACTGCTATTGGTACTAAACAATTAAATGAGCACATGGGGAAAACACCACAGGATGTGAAGGGGAAATTTTCGAATCATGACTATATGCCTAACCTTCCATTAGATTACTTTAAGTAAACAAAATACAGTTATGTGTGGGCACACAGTTCATCAGCATTTGCCTATAGGATTAATAACGCTAAGCCTACTAGAAACACACAACCCACTATTAGAACTTTTGGAGGACTACATGTGGATCTTCCAATATGTGTACCTCTGCTCACCTTGAACAACTTTAAACCCTTTTTTGTATCATTGTACAAAAATGCTCCAAACCAGGAAAATATATGATAATGGAAACAGCAATCTGAATAAAATTACTGTTGTTGTCAATGTGAATCCATATTAACTCCAAAACAGAGTAATAATCTACATATTCTATTTAATAACCTACATATTCTAAAGTGTTATTTATGGAATAAAATACTTGATGCAGAAAACAAAACTAGATTTTAAATGCTTTGAAAAAGATTTGTGACAAATTTAAGCAGTTGATGATTAAAAAAGTAAAGAAAAATGTTAGATGAGCCACACAAAGAAACTACTAAGAAAGATCAAATGAGTCACACTATAATTGAGCCCAATCCTAGCCAATCTCAGCAGAACTCTTAGCTGATGGAGTGTGGCTTCATTTAGTATTTTAAGACGATGGGTGAAGGAGGAACAAAATGTTCAAAATAGTGTTACTTGTGCTACATTTTCTTTGCACAAACTCCAGAGGAACTGGTTTAAGGTGTAAGCAGGTCGATAGCAGAAGTGGAATGTTCAATAGTCTCAAAATTCAAACTGTGTAAAGCTGGCCCCAGCATAATCCGAAAATAAACAAAATCATGTTAATTTGTTTGTGCATCATATGTGCTTGCAAAAATAAACATTTTATACTTTTTATTCAGCTCCCTATTATCGTCTTAATCATTTCAAATCACTTTACACAAACAACGGCGCAACAAATAAGAGTTTAACGCAATTTCGGCAAAATTTAATCTCAGACTATATGAGCAAATATGCACAAACATGACAGGTTTGAAGTGATTTGGGTGATATGGGGGTTTAAAAAAACTTAAAAAAAAAAAAAAAGACTGAGTATAAATATTTTTGTGTGCATACATGTTGCACAAACAAGCATGGTTTTAAATTTCTGATCATGTGGAGGGCCAAATTCACACAAGTCAAAACTCATGCATATTAAAACCCACATTATTTCATGCTATACACAGGCCTAGGACAAAGTTCATGACTGAAAAAAATTCTTAAGAGGGAACATTTCTTCTAAGAAAAATGGCTGTGTGGTTGTTTCATGGGTATTAAATGTTCAGTTTTTAATGTGTAATATAATGACTAAATAAACATTTGGGAAAAATCAAAAACATCTGCTTCTGGGCATGTACCAGGGCAGGGTAGCAGTGAATTTTAAAATAATGGACATTTATAAACTGTATTTATGTTCTAAACTATATACATACAGTGTATATATATATATATATATATATATATATATATATATATATATATATATATATATATATATACTGTAGTATATACAGTATATATATTGTTCACTGAATAAATCCAAAAATAGATTCATTATGTATGAATCTATGTTTGGATTTATTCAGTGAACAATCAAAATGTACAATGTACAAGCAAATTGTGCACTATGGAAAAATCATGATAGTGGGCAGGTGTGTTTAAATGTGTGTGTCTATTTTCTGCTGATGGTTTTGTAAATATAAAGAAGTGAAGTGTGTGTGAATATGAATATGGTATATGATAAAATATGAATAAAGACATCAATTTTTAACTTGGTAACAAAATACCAGCGCTGTCTCCAATTTCTTTTAGAGTATACCTATGTGTAAAAGCCCTAGAATAGAGTTGAACTAAAAAACGCACTTGAGCAAAAGAAATCAACTGGTGATACATTATTAATTATCAGCATAGCTTCCAGCGATGCTAAAACACCTTCTCCTCTGCAAAGCTGCTTGCCTCAAATCTTCAAACAAAGAATAATCAGAACAGTGCCACTGCATTTTTACAGTCTGCAGTTTAGATCAAAGATCAAGAGCCCCTGTATTTGTATAGTGTCTATTTGTATGCTCAGTTAGCATAATAAAGAAATAAATGCAATATTCAGTAAATATGCCATATACACTCACCTAAAGGATTATTAGGAACACCATACTAACACAGTGTTTGACCCCCTTTCGCCTTCAGAACTGCCTTAATTCTACGTGGCATTGATTCAACAAGGTGCTGAAAGCATTCTTTAGAAACATTGGCCCATATTGATAGGATCGCATCTTGCAGTTGATGGAGATTTGTGGGATGCACATCCAGGGCACGAAGCTCTCATTCCACCACATCCCAAAGATGCTCTATTGGGTTGAGATCTGGTGACTGTGGGGGCCATTTTAGTACAGTGAACTTATTGTCAAGTTCAAGAAACCAATTTGAAATGATTCGAGCTTTGTGACATGGTGCATTATCCTGCTGGAAGTAGCCATCAGAGGATGGGTACATGGTGGTCATAAAGGGATGGACATGGTCAGAAACATTGCTCAGGTAGGCCGTGGCATTTAAACGATGCCCAATTGGCACAAAGGGGCCTAAAGTGTGCCAAGAAAAGATCCCCCACACCATTACACCACCACCACGAGCCTGCACAGTGGTAACAAGGCATGATGGATCCATGTTCTCATTCTGACTCTACCATTTGAATGTCTCAACAGAAATCGAGACTCATTAGACCAGGCAACATATTTCCAGTCTTCAACTGTCCAATTTTGGTGAGCTCGTGCAAATTGTAGCCTCTTTTTCCTATTAGTAGTGGAGATGAGTGGTACCCGGTGGGGTCTTCTGCTGTTGTAGCCCATCCACCTTAAGGTTGTGTGTGTTGTGGCTTCACAAATGCTTTGCTGCATACCTCAGTTGTAACGAGTGGTCATTTCAGTCAAAGTTGCTCTTCTATCAGCTTGAATCAGTCGGCCCATTCTCCTCTGATCTCTAGCATCAACAAGGCATTTTCGCCCACAGGACTGCCACATACTGGATGTTTTTCCCTTTTCACACCATTCTTTGTAAACCCTAGAAATGGCTGTGCGTGAAAATCACACTAACTGAGCAGATTGTGAAATACTCAGACTGGCCCGTCTGGCACCAACAACCATGCCACGCTCAAAATTGCTTACATGACCTTTCTTTCCCATTCTGACATTCAGTTTGGAGTTCAGGAGATTGTCTTGACCAGGACCACACCCTAAATGCACTGAAGCAACTGCCATGTGATTGGTTGATTAGATAATTGCATTAATGATAAATTGAACAGGTGTTCCTAATAATCCTTTAGGTGAGTGTATATTATGTGTTACATTTGCAAATTCAGACTATTGGAGAAGTCAAATTGGGCTTGGACATACATCATGTTTTCATCATATCATTTGAGCATTATATAGCTTCCCATGGTATTCAGTTAGCATTTGTTTTACTTTTTAAATCAGTGTTGCCTTAAATCCTAAATTAGGTAGTTTTTCAGTTCAATTGTGGCAGCAAGGTAGTACTTTACATGGCTTTTTATCAAGGTCTTTAAAGTTTTAATGTTAAACATTAAAAAGCCAATAATTCATCATTGTTTGGTTTTGCACTATTATCTGTGATTACGTGTGACTGGATTACACTACTGGACATGGTTTATAGATTTTTATATGATATTACTTTACACTACATCTATCTCATTTGTCTACATCAGGTCGTTGCTATCTATCTATCTAAATAAAAGAAAAGTTTTGTCTGTACAAAACTCTGTATTTCAATATCTTTAAGTTTCATACATTGAAGGACAAGTCTTAGAAAACTTTCTGTCTGTATGTCTGTCCAGGTGCATCTCAATAAATTAGAATATCATTGAAATGTTGGTTTATTTCCGTAATTCGATTAAAAAAGTGAAACTCGTATTATATAGATTCACTACATATAGACTGATATATTTCAAGTGTTTATTTCCTTTAATTTTTATGCTTATGACTTACAGTTAATGAAAAACCAAAATTCAGTATCTCAGAAAATTTGATTATTGTGAAAAAGTTCAATATTGGAGACTCATGGTGTCAAACTCTAATTAGCTAATTAACTCAAAACACCTGCAAAGGTTTCCTGAGCCTTTAAATTGTCTCTCAGTCTATTTCAGTGGGACACAAAAGCTCAATGCTAAAGAAGCTCGCTGTTTACAGAGTTTGGTATCCAAGAACATTAATGGAAAGTTGAATGGAAGGAAAAAATGTAGTAGAAAAAGGTGCACAAACAACAGGAATAACCGCAAGCTTAAATGGATTGTGAAACTAAGCCCATTCAATAATTTAGGGGAGATTCAACAGGAGTGGACAGCAGCTGGAGTCAGTGCTTCAAGAGCCACAACACACAGACACATCCAGGACATGGGCTACAATTGTCGAATTCCTTGTGTCAAGCCACTCTTGAACCAGAGACAATGTCAGAGTTGTCCTACCTGGGCTAAGGACAGGTAAGACAACTCTGTTGAGAAAAAGAATTGGATTGTTGGAAAGTAAATCTCCCGTTTCATTTGGAAATCAGGGTCCCTGTGTCTGGAGGAAGAGAGAACAGACACAGAATCCAAGTTGCTTGAAGTCCAGTGTAAAGTTTGCAGTCAGTAGTGGTTTGGGGAGCCCCATCATCTGCTGGTGTTGGTCCACTGTGCTTTATCAGGTCAAAGATCAGCGCAACTGTCTACCAGGAAGTTTTAGAGCATGTCATGCTTGCCTCTGCTGACCAGGCTTATTGAGATGCTGATTTCATTTTCCAGCAGGACATGGCACCTGCCCACACTGCCAAAAATACTAATACCTGGTTTAAGTTTCATGGTATCCCTGTGCTTGATGGACCAGCAAACTCCTCCGACCTAAACCCCATAGAGAATCTATGTGGTACCGTGATAAGGAAGATGTGAGACACCAGACCCGACACAATGTAGGCCGTTATCAGAGCTGTCTGGGCTTCCATAACATGTCAGCAGTGCCACAAACTGATCACCTCCTTGCCACGCAACATTGCTGCAGTAATTCATTCAAAGTGAGCCCAGACCAAGTATTGAGGTACAAGTTCATACTTTTCAGTAGTCTTTTCTGTCACTTTTTTTTTTTGTCTTAAGTAATATTCTAATTTTCTGATACACTGAATTTTGGGTTTTCATTAGGTGTAAGCCATAATCATCATATTAAAGGAAATACTTGAAACACTTAAATATATCAGTCTGTTTTAATGATTTGTATTCTATATGAGTTTCACTTTATGAATTGAATTACGGAAATAAATTAACTTTTTTGATTATATTCTAATTTATTGAGATACACCTGTATATCCAGATTATCAAGACCTTGCTCATATAGCAAGTTAAAATTTATTTTAAAAATTTGCTTGTCTTGCAAACTGCTCACAGACCAAGTTATTTGCAATTCAAGGTTCCACTTTAATTAGAAAAGATAAACTGAACATTTTAACTGGGATTAACTGATATTTTCACCACTGAAATAAAAACGCTTAAGTGGTATAAGAAAATTTTAATGAGCTGAAGTCATTTTAAGAAAACGTAATCTCTGTCCGATCTGATCTAATTTTTTGGATTTCTTATCTGTGATCTCTCCGATTACTGAACAGGGAGTATACAAATATTTGCCTGACAACAAAAGTAGTACAATTTAGCTTAAACAAGGTGTAAGACACTTAAACTTACAAATTTTAATTTCTTTGTATTAATATACAGCATATAAAATGTATTAGAGCTTTTTTTTTTCGGTTTTCTTAAGCTTGTTGCCCTGGAATATACAGTACCTGTGCCATAAGAGAAGAAAAATCTACTAGTGGGATAACAGTCATATTCAGGTAGGTAGCAGAGTTCCCCCTCCCCTCCCAGCTACTCACGCCACTCATAAGATACAAATGAACCTAATTCCTTCTGCTCTGTTAATCTGCCCAGTCATGATGAGCCCAGTCATGATGAACACTTAGAAACCATAAAGATGGCTTTAATTTTCTTAAATTGCCATAAATGAGAAAAAAGAGTAGCCGTAACAAACTGGATCTCATGATAATTAAAATGCATTTCCTGTTATACAATAGCACTTGCTATTTTAGATCACCCAAATAAGGATGAGTTTAGTTTCTTTCATGTCATCTCGGGGACTTTTTCTTTGTCACTGTCAATTCTGGCTTGCTCATTTGGGATAAAATGATTTATATTCAGGATTTTTTTCTGTAAAGCTGATTTGTGATAATGTCCTTTGCTAAAAAAACACTATATAAATAAAATTGATTCAACTGATTTGAATGTCTGACAATGCTGTAATGTTGACCCAGATGAGCAGAGGCATTGATGAGTGTAAAACATTTGACAAAAACGTTTTTGTTTTTAAAGCATCACAAATTCAGGGTTAGGGTCTGCTGACTGAAATTATTACATTGCTCCCCCCCCCCCCGCCCCCCCACACACACACACACAATTTAAAGGTGCAAAGTATGCACTCTTTTTGGCTAATGGGATTCTGTCACTTGATCACATTTGTTGCAACTTCAGCTGCATGATTTAATAAATATATCTGAAAACAACTAGGATGTATCTGTATAGTGCTTAATTAAAGGTAGTAGTAAAAAAGTATAGTAAACATGTGTAAATTAAGTACACAAAATCCCAGAGAAACAGTACATACCTTTATCATTTCCAAATGAACAAACATGAAACAATTAAGTTATAAATGGAAATGAGGAAGTGGTGTATAATTAGGCATTTTTAATACTGGTGCAGCCCAGTTCATTTTGTTGTTTTTCAGTGTGATGGCACAAAATTTTTTTAAAATACACACATATTTTTGTTTTTACAGCATCATTAATTAATTACCTGCAGTGTGCTATATGTAAGCCTCAGTTCCTATGTTTTTTTTTCTCTTTAAATGAAACTTAATTAATAATTCTAATTTCATACTATGCCCCTAAGCAACAATATACAAAAAACAGGATGGCGCAAAATGGAAAAAAAGAAGTATAGATATTTTATAGAACGTTTGAATAGAACTCTGCCCAGCGGCTCTCAAAAAAGCGTCTCATGGAATGTCCGGCCAAGCCCACCTCTGATGTGTCTTCGTTAAAGAGCTCACAGTTGTTAAAGACCAGTTGAGCATCTGTTGCAAACTCTTCACAAGTACAATAGCTGCAGCAAGAACAAAACATTTAGTAAAGTTACTAAAAGTAAAAATCTAACATAGAAAACATGGTGTCTCACAAGATAATCAGATTGGTTTTTAAATAACAGTATGTAACTGAGAATAATGATAATCTTTTGGAAATAATAAACCAAATCATCAGTGTTTATCTCTATCTCATCTTACCCTCCCTTTAGAAGCTTTTCCCTCATTGTTAAAAAATCCATAGGGTTTTTAATGATGCGTCGGTACCCAGGTACAAGTCGGGGGTTGACAGGCTCTAGGAAAGGCCAGGCATCAGGATGGGCCTCCATCTCCATAAGAATGATCCTGAGATATACACACAAATACAATCAATATTTTTTAGAATGTTTATTGTTTTTTTTTTTTTAACAAAACAGATTTTTTAAATATTAATTTCATAGACATGCAAATAAGCAATCATTAGCCTATATTTATTCCTATGTCCCAACTATTATTAATGCTCGATAAATTTTTAACAGAGAAAAAATACAATGTCCAGAAAATGAAAATTCTTAATTCTGTAACTTACTCGCAGTATGTGAGGTCAGGCTGGTTGCGTGTAGCCATCCGTCTGCGTTTGGACAGTGAATAGCTTGACCCAGTGGAGAGGGTAAGGCCATTTTTTTGCCGTGATGTTATGTTCTGCACATTTCGACACTCATCAGTTGAACTTTCTCCTCCATAAGGAGGGCGTCGTTTTCGTGCCTTTGCTCTTTGTCTGGCTGATTTTTTTGACAGAGAATCTTCATCGGGTTCCTTGAAAACCATCCAAATTAACATGTTAAATGCCTAATGTATAGGCATTTTGAGATAATATATAACTGGGTTTTACTTGCTGTTAGTTTATAAGGAGCTGATTTTCATGCTTCATTACCTGAGAATTGCAAGCAGGACAGAACCAGTCACCTTCTGGCACCTGAGTGACCTTTGGCCTCAAGCAGAACATATGCCATCCACGATCACAGCCATCACATAATAGTAGACATGCATCATTATCACCCTTACGGCACACCTGGCATGTCTGTAAACACACATACGCCTTCTATGTTTGTGCATATTTATACATACAAATCTTATTCATATGTGAAAATCCATAAGCCAGAAATACATCAACACATTTTTGTTTAATTTGAAACAAATAAAGAAATGTCATGTAGTGAATATTATAAAAAAAATTTGGGCATCTGTTAGGAAAAAGTAACCTGCTACAGTACCTAAACAAGAATAATATCTAAACATGGCTGCATCTATTTCTATATTCTCATGATTTCATCACAAACACCTGTCTTGTTTAAAAATAACTAATTATAATAAAACATTGTAACCTCATTTTTAAAGGGCCAAGTGCTTTGAACTCGAATTCAAACTGTTTTTGTTTTATCTTTTTAAGGTAACAAGCATGAAGCCCTTATCAATGGGGTGGAGTCAAATTCAGATAATTTGCAGGAATGATAAGTTTTATTCGCCTCTACGAACTGGTCATAAAGGGGAATATTTGTGAAGATCACTTGGGCCTGTAGGTCAACACTTGATGCAGTGCTTAATTTGTTAAAAAGATGACAGTCTTCTTCAATTTGTAAGAAATTGCAGTATGAATGTCAATATTGTTTATGTTTTTCCCTGACAATAAAACCGTTCCTTGCAAATCTGGGTAAATCTGAACCAAACAATAATAAAATTCAGGTTATGTCAGAAACATTGCCACCATCAGTATACCATGTATCAGCAGACTATTGCACAGCAAAGGAGAAGGGGCCAGTGTGATTAAAATATGTTGACTTAAAATAATAAAAAATGTGCTAATTACAAGAGATGTATATCAACAAAATTATACCAAAAAGGTTTCATTTAAGACATACAATTCTTTATATTTTAATAGTTATATTTGATATTAAATTTGGTGGGACAAGACAAAAATACTTTAATGCGCTTGAGGTCAGAAACTGATGGCTATACATTCTACTTCAGGATTTTCCAGAAGAGCGCAGAATTCAGAGTTCCATCAACTTTGGCAAGTCTTAGAAGTTTTGAAGCTGAAAGCAGCCCCAGGTTTTTCCTCTAATTGAACGAAATCACTTAAAAACTGCAGTTTGTATTTATTTTGGTTATCTTTGTGTAATATTAAAACATTTTTGGTGATCTCAATTAGGACATGGTTAATTATGGGGAATAAACAATTCTGTTTAAACTGGAAGCATAAAAATGCCACATACATACTGTACAGTGTACAGAATGCCTATTACCCCCATGGCAAAATGACAATGGCCAAAATAAATCAGTCACATTTCAAACTCATTTGTGAAATGACTTGCCAGGCGCAAAGGGACATGTTGCAAAACAGCTGCAATTGCCACAATTTTTAATTGTAATTAGAGCTTAAGTCACAGAAAAAGTCATATGTTGTATAGAAGAAATACTACAGTGATGGTAATTCCCACATCTGAGCACTTTATACAACAAACATGAAAAATCAGAACCAGAGCTATTAACATTTACCGTACAATAATGAGGTTAAATGTTGTTTAGACAGACGATCAAGTTCACTAGCTGACAATTTTACTGTATATGTGCAAAGAATGAACTGTTATATACACTATCTTTGTTTGTATCTGTTTATTATTATTATTTAAAAAATACATTTAAAGAAATCAAACTTTAAATATAGAAATAACTGGAAAAATAGACATTCAAAATAGAACATTAAAATAACTATAACTACATTTTTATTAGAATAATAAAATAGTAAATTGACTTAAATTTGTGTAAAGGTTTCATAAGATTTTTTTTCAGGAATATTATTGTATTAAATAATATTTACGCAGGGCCTCTTAATTCGCTATTCATTCTCGGTTGTTGTTTTATTGTTACTGTGT
Source organism: Clarias macrocephalus (assembly GCA_011419295.1). Taxonomy (NCBI): domain Eukaryota; kingdom Metazoa; phylum Chordata; class Actinopteri; order Siluriformes; family Clariidae; genus Clarias; species Clarias macrocephalus. Next base: position 43,252 of record JAAGKR010001210.1, read on the forward strand.
GTGCTTACAATGTCAGACAACATTTAAATGCAAAAATGCACCCTTCCCCACCCTTTGCCAGGTGTGAACATGTTTTAGCTGTTCACACTATTCATTGAGATTTCTCACACCAAAACAGTGAGGCCAGGGAGAAAAACAAAAATGCACCCTTCCCCACTTAAAGATACCTTGAGCTGATCCTGGGATGAAGATTATTTTTAATAATTTCTGAAGCCTTGCTGAAGTCCTGCTGTGGCCTCTTCCTAAATTTGTGTACATTTCAAATTTTCAAATTCTAAATTCTAACATTGACATTGTTACCGTTTTTACGCCCCCTGGAATGAAAGAAATGGTGATTTTCATGATCATAGCATGCTTTGTATTGGTTTTTTAATTACCCCATACACAAACATTTTTAAATATTTTTATACATTTTTATTAAAATCTGCTCCATGCAGTTCAGTGGTGTCCCTCATGGCTCAATACTTGTTCCTCTTCTGTTCTCCCTCTACACTTGATCCCTTTGAAAACATCATATCCTCACATACTGTAGGTTTTCATACCCCAGCTACCCAGATGGCATTTAACTTGTACTTTCCTTTACTACTTTAGATGCAGAAACATGCTTAAATCTTCCCATGTTTGGGAGACTTCTCATTACAAATGGCAGCTCATGGAAATGCTGTTCATCAAAGGTGAACTTGTGATCTTGAACCAAATCTGTGTCTGTGGTGACTATCAGTGATCCCTATGTGTTGCCGATTCTTCACCGGCAGACAACACAATAACAGTTTTCACAAGATAAATGGTTAAAGACTGTTTAATGTACAATTGAATTGCGAGTATCTTCGTCTGCGAGCAGAACAAAATTTTGTTAAACGAGTGAGAAGAAAAAGAAAAAATGAAAAAGGCTGTAGCAGCGCATATGATTCTGTTAAGAGGAGTGATTCCATTAGTGTGTGTTTGTGTGTGCAGGCACCCTGCTCCTGCTTCTTCCCTTGTCCAAAAACAGTTTTTTCAATGGTAAAGTGCAGGTTAATTTTTTACTATTTTGTATTAATTATTTTTATAAGAAAATGTTTGGGTTGTGGAATGAATCATCATAGTTTCATTAATTTCTCATGGGGAAATTCACTTTGATATACAAGGTGTTTTGATATACAAACATGCTTCCCTAACAAATTATGCTTGAATTCCAAGGTTTAACTGTATACATAATATTTGGGGGAAAATATTCCAATTTGTTAATGGCTGTAATTTTTTTCCCTTTGTTTAATCATGCAATATTTTTTTGGATTTTATCCAAAGTTTAGGTTTCAGCTCCTTAATAAGCATCTCACAGTAATGAACACAATCTGTGTTGTACCTTTTTCCAGTACTGGCCATTGAGAATCACAGAAAAATAAGCATCAATTTTAAAGCTAATATTAAAATTTTTTTGGGGGGGGTAGGGGTCATTGATTGAAAATCGATTATGTCGATGTTTCCATTCCATACTCAGTAATGTTATCTTTAACCTTCCTTAGAATTTCAGTGCAAATTTTGTTTGCAGATATTCAAACGTTACTGTTTATGCTCTTCCTCAAGTTGTTTTAGCAACAAATGTACCCCAGACCACAAAAAAAATTATTACTTCTTGTGCGCAAATCACAAGTGGGGCATTCTTTTTTTTTTGCATTGTAGCTACAACTAACTGATGTAACATGTTCAAACCAGCACAGCAATGTCTGGGGAGACATTAGCCTTAAACAAAAAGCACTGATAAGATAGTGGGGCTAATAGAAGTTTCAATATACACGGAGTATGGACAAATTTTGACTCACCCTCGTATATTCAGATATTTTTTATGCCTCCACCACCTCCAAATTCTCTCCAGGAATAGAGGGAAGGGTCATTTGGGTCTTTTTATATTGACTTATTGATTTTTAATTATTTTTATTTTATATTGAATATAAAAAACAGTTTAATGTCTGGGCGAGGAATACTGTTTGTATGTATACATACTATATACCAACTGAATTCTGGAAAAGTTGGGACATTTGAAAAAAATTTAAACTAAAAGACTATAAAATCACGTGAGCCAATATTGTAGAACACAGAAAACAAATTTTTTAACTAAAAAATTTTACACTTCTATTCACTAAATGAGCTAATATCAAATTTGATCCCTGCTACAGATCTCAAAAAAGTTGGGACGGGTGCAACAAAGGGCTGAAAAAGCAGGGAATTCTGAAAAGATTCAGCTGGGAAAATATCTAGCATCAGGTCTGTAACATGATTAGCTATAAAATAAATATTTTAGAGAGTATCTCAGAAGTGAAGGCAGAGCCTCTCCAATCTGCAAAAGAGTGCAAAAATAACTCAATACTTTAAAAACAACGTTCCTCAAAATTAAATTGCAAAGCCTTTGCAAATATCATCTACAGTACATAGCATTGTCAAAGGATTTAGAGAAACTGGAGAAATAGATGAGCATAAGGGACAAGGGCGAAGACCTTTGCTGGAGGCCCATGGTCTTTGGGCCCAGACATCACTGCATCACTAATCAGGATGATTGTGTCATTCACATTAGTAAATGGGTCCAGGAATACTTCCAGAAACCACTGTCGGTAAACACAATTCCGCTGTGCCATCTGCAGATACCAACTAAAGCTCTATCATGCAAAAAGGGAGCCAAATGTGAACATGGTCCAAAAGCACTGCCGTGTCCTGTGGGCCAAAATGGACTGTTTCAAAGTGGAAAAGTGTTCTATGGTCACAATTCCAAATTTGACTTTCTTGTTGTAAATCACATACTGCAGCTATTACAACAGCATGGCTTTGTATTAGAAGTTTGGGTGCTGATCTTTCACCTATAGAGAACATTTGGTGTATCATTAAATGAAAAATAAGTCAAAGTCGACCACAAACCCTTCAGCAGCTGGAAAGCTATATTGGGTAAGAATGGGTCCAAATTCCACCCCAAACACCAAAACTCCAGAAACATATAACCTCAATTACCAGATGTCTTCAAACTGTTTAAAAAAGAAGAGAAGATGCTACATCATGGTAAACATGCCCCCGACAACTTTTTTTGAGACCTGTAGCAAGCATAAAATTTGAAATTTGAACTCATGTTTGCTCTGGCCCCATCCTAATGAGACGTGATGACATAGCTTACAGCAGGTTATGGTCTCTGGACCGCTAGATGTACAGGTGGTGCTCCGAAAACAACGTGGGCTTCATAGATAACAGGAAGACCTTTGAGGGCAAAGCTGGCCTGTTAGGGCGGGACGATGTCCATCCCAAACGGGAAGGTGCTGCTCTCATTTCTTGCAGTATAGCACATAGTCTCAGAAGAGGCCTAGTTAAGCGGTAACAATCCAGAGCCCAGGCCAGGGAGCAGACAGAACGTTTAAACCAACCATCTGCTAGCTGCATAGAGTCGCCACTCAGGGTTCATCATATTCAGACTCTGTCTGTTCCCCGAGCTAAACACAAATTTTGAAAGACTCAGAAAGTCTGTTTTAGTAATTTAATTGACATAGATACCAAAAACTCACATCGCAGCCGGCATAAGGGACAAGGGCGAAGACCTGAAGCTAGGACTTTTAAATATTAAATCTCTCGCATCTAAAAGTTATTGTTAATGAAATTATCACAGATCAGGAGGTTGATATATTATGTTTAACAGAAACCTGGATTAAACAGGATGAATATGTAGGAGGAGGAGTCGCAGTTATTCACAACGATAATCTGGCTATCGTACAAAAACACAGATTTAAATTTAATGCATTTGAAGCTCTCTATAATAACAAAGTCAGCTCAGTCGATCCCGCTAATCATCATTTACAGACCCCCAGGGCCGTACTCTGAGACTGAGTTTCTCTGTGAATTTGCAGATTTCCTCTCAAACCTTGTTGTTTCTATAGACAAAGCGTTAATTGCTGGAGACTTTAATATTCATTTTGAGAATCCAGAAGACCCTCTGGGAACAGTGTGTAGTAGGAGCCACTCATAAAGCAGGTCACACTTTGGATTTAATATTATCCTTCGGATTAAGTATAAGAAATATAACCACAATTCCACTGTCTGAAGTTATCTCAGATCACTATCTTGTTTTGATTAAAGCGTGTCATAGTAATAATGTACGCACAGCACCACGCTACATTCACATCAAATACTACACATAGCTTTATCAATAATCTCCCAGAGTTATCAAATTGAATCGCCATCTGACTTCACAGAACTCGATCAGGCGACTGAATATTTAGAGTCAACACTTTGTTATAACTTAGATAATGTAGCTCCAGTTAAAAGGAAAACGATTAGAGATAAGAAACTCGCTCCTTGGTATAATGACCACACATGCACTTTAAAACAGACAAAAATTAGAACGTAAATGGCGCCAATAACTAAATTGTTAGTATTCCAAATAGCATGGAAGGAGAGAACCCCTGTTGAAAGTAATTAACTGTTCACTCAGCAGTGGGTATATTCCCAAATCCTTTAAATTAGCAGTTATTAAACTGCTAATCAAGAAACCTGACTGAAACCCCTGTCAGCTTTCCAATTACAGACCGATATCAAACCTCCCCTTTATCTCTAAGATTCTAGAAAAGGTAGTATCACACATGTTCATATCTACATAGAAATAGCATAAACGAACAATATCAGTCAGGATTTAGGCCTCATCACAGCACAGAGACAGCACTTGTTAAAGTAGTAAATGACCTCCTATTGGCCTCTGATCAGGGTTGCGTCACTGGACCTCAGAGCAGCTTTTGACACCATTGATCATAGTATTCTCATTCACAGATTAGAAAATGTAGTAGGAATTAAGGGAACGGCCCTCTTGTGGCTCAGATCCTATTTGACTGATCGTTATCAGTTTGTAGATTTAGATGGTGACCATTCCTCATGTTCTCAAGTGGAGTTTGGAGTTCCACAGGGTTCAGTTTTAGGCCCACTGCTTTTTTCCCTTTACATGCTTCGTCTGGGCAACATAATTCGTGAACATGGTATTAGTTTTCATTGTTATGCTGATGACATACAATTATACATCTCGAAAAACCAGATGAGAAAAAAACTGTTTACTAAAATTGAGCAATAACATAAGAGATTGGAAGTTAATTAATTTTCTTCTGCTTAATCCTGAATTTCGAGTCATAAGACCACAAGCAGCTAGAAGTAAGTAATCTGAGTGAACTGCTAACGTCTTATGATCCGCCACGCCTACTTCGATCAAAGGATGCAGGCTGCTTGTCAGTATTACATATTATTAAAACTACAGCAGGGGGCAGAGCTTTTTCTTACAAAGCCCCAAAGTTATGGAATAGTCTTCCTATTAATATTCGGTACTCTGACACAGTCTCAGTGTTTAAGTCTAGTCTAAAAACCTATTTATTTAGCCAAGCATTTTTGTAAATAGATTAGCCTTAGGTAAAGGAGCAGATATGGAGGACTCATGGACAGAGTATTATGGTGAACTGGTATGTTTAGATGCTGTCTCCCCCACTCTCATTGATCACTTAGGTTTGTTGACGGTGAGGTGATTGGTTGCTTTACATCTCAGGGAGCCCTCATGTTTGTGTTTCCTTCTGGCTCTCCCGTTTAGTTATGCTGTCATAGTTAGTCCTGCCGGAGTCCCTGCTTGCACTTTGCACTAAATATACATTCACCTTATACATCGTTTGACTGTGACCATACCTAACTGCCATCTCTCCATCTCTTCTGCTCTCTCCCTCTCTCCTTTTCCCTCTCCCTGTCTCTCTGTCGAGCTATACATGTCGCTCCTGAGCTGCCAGTGATCCAGGCCCCTCTGCCCTCTGGACCTGTCTAACTCATCCTGGAGTCCTGCTTCTGGTTGGAGATCTCGTCGCATGGATGCCCCGTGTGGTGTGCCTGGGATGGGTGTGGTGACTGGCAATGGTTCCACTTTACCATGAAGACTATCCTGTCCTCGACTGATGCAGACAGCTGTTCTCTGTGACTTCAGTCGCTCGATAGTTCAGGACTGGAATTTCCTATAGTCTACCTGAGCCTCCAGGAACAAACTGAACTCCAAAACCATCGCCTGTTATACTGAACTTCTAGTCTTACGCAGTATGATGCAGATCAATCCCTGCTTTCTGTTTTCACCCAATGAGCATGGGTTCCTCTGAGTCTGGTACCTCTCAAGGTTTCTTCCTATTAACATCACAGGGAGTTTTTCCTTGCCACCGTCGTCCTCAGCTTGCTCAATTAACTTAATTATTTTGATTGTGTAAAGCTGCTTTACGACAATGTCAATAGTTAAAAGCACTATACAAATAAAATTTTATTGAATCGAAATTTTGTGCATAAAATTGTAAAATTTCTTAGTTTGAACATTTATAGTCTCCGTGTTCTATTGTGAATAAAATCTTGGCTCATGTGATAAAGTCTTTTAGTTTTCATTTTATTCAAATTAAAACAATGTCCTAACTTTTCCGGAATTCGGGTCGTATACAGGATTGCATTGTTTGTTGTTAGTAAGCAAATCTCCTTACCTCTAACCTAATCTAAGCAGCTCCTTAATGAACCATTGGTTCATATGGCAATTTTCCAGCAGTTCTTGCTGTTTGCTACTGGACAGCCAAGATATACTGTACCATAGGGTAAACCATATCAGGTTGTGGTCTGTTTTGCCAAGTGGGGAAAGGCAATGGGGTTGTATGTATTCTTAATGTCTATAATGCTTAATATGTTTATAAATATATAATTATAATTTTTTAAATAATTCTTGGGGAATTTTGGGTAAAGGAATTTAACTGGAGGGTTCATGGTTATACAGAGTTAAGGCAAACTGCTTTTGTGAGTAACACATCTTGCCCTCAAGACCTTCTACATTGAGTCCTCTGTGTCATTTGCCTTTTCACTAGATGACTGGGTACTTCAATAAATAAAATCCACTATTAATCCACTGTGCCCGAAATAAGGTTTCTTTTTAAGTCTGTTTCCTCCTTAATATATGTAAATGTAAAAGGAATATACAGATAAAATTACATTAAAAAGTTAGGGTAACCATGTCTTGATGCATTCTTATTATTAAATACATGGAATTAGCAAAAAAATTTTTCAATCTTTGTGTCATTCAATGCACAGTGGTATGTTCTCACCACTTTGATGATTGATTTCTCCCAGGCAATGGCTCTTTCCAGCTGCAGTAGACACAGGGAGAGCTGGGATGCACTTCGACAGCGGTCCAATGCTTGCCTCCAAGTCCTTAACCTAGGTGTGATTTCATTCTCTAGACTAGAAACAGTCAAATACAACAATGTAACAATCCCAAATTGATAGTACTGCTATTAAATGTAATATTTACAAAATCTTTTACATTTAGGCATTTGGCAGATGCTCTTGTCCAGAGAGACTTACAAAAGTGCTTTGAAGTTTCCATCATTGGATAGATACCATCAGTCAAACACTGTTGGGAAGGTATTTTTTTTTTTTGGTGTATTGGTGTAATTAATCAAAATATTGAAGACTATTTAACAAGTTTTTAATACGCTACTTACTACACACACACACACACACACACACACACACACACACACACACACACACACACACACACACACACACACACAAGGGTTGGACAATGAAACTGAAGCATTGGCCAATATAGTGTTAGAGGTTTCATGGCTAAATTTGACCAGGCTGGTGGCCAATCTTCATTGATTGCTCTTACTGGTGAAATGTGCAGTGTGTGAAGGTTTAATTAGCAGAGTAATACCACAGTTTTGCTTAGTGATGTGTCCTTCATGAACGATTTGTTCTTTTGGAACAAGTCTTTAACGTGACTCAGAAGAACGAGTAGTCTCGGAGAGTGAAGACCACCCCTCCTCTGAACGACCAGGTGCTGTGTCTCACTACAGCTGATGTGAGGAAAACTCTACACAGAGTCAACCCACATAAAGCTGCTGGACCAGACAACATCCCAGGCAGAGTGCTCAGAGAATGTGCAGAACAGCTGGCAGATGTTCTCACTGATCGGGAAGCTGAGCCTGTTGGACCTGAACACCTCTCTCTGTAATTGGATCCGGATCAAGAACTGCACGTCCAGTATCACCACACTGAGTACTGGGGCCCCACAATGCTGTGTGCTCAGTCCCCTGCTGTTCACACTGCTGACTCACGACTGTGTAGCGACACATAGTTCAAATCACATCATCAAGTTTGCTGATAACACGGCCATGGTGGGTCTCACTAGCAAGAACGACGAGTCAGCGTATAGAGAGGAAGTGCAGAGGCTAACGGACTGATGTAAAGACAACAACCTGTCTCTGAATGTTGATAAGACAAAGGAGATGGTTGTTGACTTTAGCAGGACACGAAGCGACCATTCTCCGATGAGCATCAACGGCTAATCTGTGGAGATCGTCGAAAGCACCAAATTCCTGGGTGTCCACCTGGAGAAGGACCTCACCTGGACCCTCAACACCAGCTCCCTGCACAAGAAAGCCCAACAGCGTCTCTTCTTCCTAAGAAGACTGAGGAAGGCCCAGCTTCCACCACCGATTCTGACCACCTTTTATAGAGGAACTATTGAGAGCATCCTGAGCGGTTGCATCACTGTCTGGTTTGGAAATTGTGCCATATCGGACCGCAAAATCCTACAGCGGATAGTGAGGACAGCAGATAAGATCATCGGGGTCTCTCTTCCCTCTATTGAGGACATCTACACCACACGCTGCATCCGCAAAGCCACCAGCATTGTGGCTGATCGAACACACCCCTCTCACACATTCTTCACACTCCTGCCATCTGGAAAAAGGTACCGAAGCATTTGGGTACACACATCCAGACTGTGTGATTTTGTCTTGTTCAGGTTTGGCAACATACAATGCAATATGTCTAATTTTGTCATTATATTTTATAATTAAATTATAGATATATCTTTTTATTTAAATAGACCAGGACTACTTTCAATACATTATTTCACTTCACTGACAACTACTTTTTATCCTAGTTAATTAGGTTTTCAATTAACCAAAACATGGGACTATTTTAATAAAAACACGGAAAACACTAGCTACTTCTTTCATTATTCCTTTACTATTTTTTATGTCTCTGACCTGAGGTTGTCCTGGTCAATCTCCTCTCCTTCATTTAGGGATGGAAGAGGAGCTAAACGCACCACCTCAGCAAGATTCCACAGCGGCCCCTTGAGGTAGCGCCTCTCAATATTTCTCTCCAGGTTGGTAAGGCGCATCACAGCCAGATCCAGGGGGTTTGTGAGCACACGCAAAAGATCCCATCTTTCTTTTTTGCTCCTCAACATCCAGTCTTCTCTGGGATCCACCTCGTGTTCGCAATATTTAAGGTCTTCCCTGGTAGAGTCGAGCTCTGGAGCAGTGAAAATCTAAGCAAATTATAAAAGAGAGGGGAAGATAAAGAAAATAGGAATAGTAGAGAAGAGCAAATTCATCCAAGGGTAAACCAGTTCATGAAGCATTTAGAAAACATGAACTAACATTCAAAGTTAAATATTTTTATCTTGGAAAGAAAACAGACAGACAATATACTCTACTGTTAACAGTAACACATTAATGACTGAAACTAATAAAAATTCTCCACCTAAAACTATAATCCATTATCATGTAGTATGTTTGACGATGCCTTAAACTTGTGCTGAAAAGTGGTTAAAACCTTTCTGTGTGGCCTTATCTTTAGTGACATTTTATTTAGTGACAAGTTCAGTGACATCACATTGAGTAACATCATAGTGTGATGATTTTTTTCCCCAGCATCTGTGGCCTATTCTACACATGTACACATCACAAATGTTAACACACACACACACCACTAAACTGTTTACTCTCACACACGCATACATGCACACACTCATAACACATACACGCACAAACACACTCAGATCACACACATACAGTACACACTCACATCTCTCACAGACACACACGCATGCATGCATGCATAAACACACTTGTACATCACACACACTCTCATCACAAATGTTAACACTCTTATCTCTCACTCTCTACACACGCACAAAGTTGACAGGACAAATATTTACGGCCCAAGCATCAGCCCTATTACATTATATTGTGTGAAGTGTGCAAGTTGTGCGGTGCACCCAGACGGCAGTGACTTTTTGTACAGTATGTCTTAAAACGCTCAAAAGACAAACAGGTTGTGCAGTGCGCCCGGGATGGCGATGGCGCAGCTTGCAACTATGGCCTGCTCATCGTTGCTTGCAACTATATTGTATTTTGTGTTTGTATGTGTGTGTAGTTCGACCGGCTAGGGTGAGTTTTCTATTCGGTAAACTGGTGTGTGTGTGTGTCACACACACACACAGTTCCTATGCTTTCTGGCTGATGTTTTGGTCACTTTTGAATGCTGGTGGTGCTTTCACTCTAGTGGTAGCATGAGAAGGAGTCTACAACCTACACAGCAGCCGCCTTACCCCTCTCCTTGTGTGTGTGTGTTTGTCCATGTGTCTGTATATTTTTGTGAAAGTCTCTATCTGTAAAGATGTGCGCACGCAAGTGTGTGTGTGAAGGTCGTCCTACACAGCAGACCCCTTCTTCCCCCTTCCTCCTCTCCTCTCTCTGGTCTCAATTACTACAACTACGATTCTTTTCAAAGGTAAAGTGCAGGTTAATTTGTTTTATTTTTACTTCATATTTTGTATTATTTATTTTTACATGGATATTTTTGGGTTGTAGAATTAATCATCTGAGTTTCCATTATTCCTTAGGGGGAAAATTTGCTGATGCATGAGTGCTTTGATATGCAAGCTTTGCATAAATATTCAATTTCAGATGATATTCTAATTAATACATATGAACAGTACATACATACATAAATATATACATAGAGGTGCATCTCAATAAATTAGAATATCATTGAAAAATTTATAATATTTAAAGTTGGATATTTAAAAAAGTGAAACTCATTACAGATTCATTACACACAGAATGATATATTTTGTGTGTTTTTTTGTTTCATTTTGATGACAGCTAATGAAAACTAAAATTTCAGAAAATTAGCATATTACTTAAGACCAATAAGAAAAAAAAATATTGTTAGCATAACAATATTGGACTACTGAAAAGTATGAACATGCACAGCACTCAATAAATAGGTCTCCCTTTGCATGAATTACTGCAGCAACGTGGTGTTATAAAAGCCCAAGCTGCTCTGATAACGGCCTTCAGCGTTGTTGGGTCTGGTGTCTCACTTCTTCCTCTTCACAATACCCCAGAGATTCTTTATGGGATTTAGGTCAGCCGGGTTTGCTGGCCAATCAAGCACAGGAATACCATGGTCCTTAAACCAGGCAGTGTGGGCAGGTGCCAAGTCCTGCTGGAAAATTTAATCTCCATAAAGCTTAAAGCAGAGGGAAGCATGAAGTGTTCTAAAACTCCCTGATAGACTGCTGTGAGGCTTTGGACCTGATAAAATGCAGTAGGCCAACACCAGCAGATGACATGGCAATCTGTGCTATGGCTCACGTCTTATGAGATGGTAAGTCGTTTCTGTTGTCTCTGGTTTAAGAGTGGCTAGGAACAAGGAATGAGATAGTTGTAGCTTATGTCCTGGATATGTCTGTGTGTAGCAGCTTTTGAAGCACTAACTCCCCCATTAGTCCACGACTTGTGAATCTCCCCCAAATTCTTAAATGGGCTTCGTTTTACAATCCTGTCAAGGCTTGTGCACTTTTTTCTACCACATTTTTTCCTTTCATTCAACTTTCAATGAATGTGTTTGGATGCAGCACTCTGTATACAATTAGCCTACTAAACCATACTGAGAGATCATTTAAAAGCTCAGGAAAGTTTTGCAGATGTTTTGAGTTAATTAGCTGATTAGAATGTGATGCCATGAGTCTCCATTATTGAACTTTTTTCACAATATTGTGAAATATATTTTTCACAATATTGTGAGTGATTCTCACAAAACCATTAGAACACCATGGCACTAATGAGTTTTTATATAAAATGTGTAATTAAAATAATATAATATAAAAATATAAATATAAAAATATAAAAAAACATCAGAATATGGACAATACTGTTTTCTACCGAACAATGTGTCATTTCAACATGAGAATTCATAATTTTTCTATTTTACTGCATTTTCTGCTGAAAATTTCATTACCGCAATGCATCCAGCTGTGTTTGAATGTGTTATGTTGTAATTTGTAATTATGTTGTAACAAATTAACAAAAAATGTAGGAAAAAAATTATGTGGTGGTGACCACAGACCACTTCTCAGTTCCTATGCTCTCTGGCTGATGTTTTGGTCTGCACTTTTGAATGCTGGTGGTGCTTTCACTCTAGTGGTAGCATGAGAGTCTACAACCCACACAAGTGACTCAGGTAGTGCAGCTCATCCAGGATGGCACATCAATGCGAGCTGTGGCAAGAAGGTTTGCTGTGTCTGTCAGAGTAGTGTTCAGAGCATGGAGGCAAAGACAGGCCAGCACATCAAGAGATATGGAGGAGGCCATAGGAGGGCAACAACCCAGCAGCAGAACCGCTACCTCTCTACATTTGCTTTGATATACGAGTATTTTAATATAAAAGCATGCTTCAGGAACGAATTATGCTCACAATCCAAGGTTCCACTGTACAGTATATCATTTGTCGGAACTTGTCACATGTATATTAATTCTTAACCATGCTACACAACAGTTCTACAATGAAAGGGATGGAAGTGGAACAGTAAGTATACAGGGTGAAGAGATGAAGAAGGTATAGGAGTTTAAGTCCTTGGGGTCAACAGTCAAGGGTAATGTAGAGTGTGGGAAAGAGGTAAAGAAGCGAGTGCAAGCAGTTTGGAATGGGTGGAGAAAGGTGTCGGGAGTTCTGTGTGAAAATATTAGCGAGAATCAAGAGGAAGGTGTACAAGTCAGTGGTGAGACCAGGAATGTACTACAGCTTAGAGACTGTGTCACTGAGGAAGAGACAGGAGGCAGAGCTGGACGTAGCAGAGCTGAAGATGTTGAGGTTCTCTTTGGGAGTGACACAGTTGGACGTTTGGGGGACAAAGTTAGGGAGGCCAGATTAAGATGATTTGGACATGTTGAGTCTTTATCTCTCCAGAGTATCTGCAGGCTTTGGAGAGATAAATTTAAGACTATTCACTGTAAGCCCTTTTTAATACCATGAAGAATTTAAGACCAATTGTGTAGTAACCAATTTTTAAAAAACACAATACAATCAATTGTTTAAAACAAATACACATTGTTTATTTATATATAGAAAAAGTACAACACAAAATAGAGTGCAAAACACAGTCTTTGCATTAACTAATCATTAAACAGAACACAGAGTCCCAGCTTATACAAAGTGCATGCCATTAACCTGATTATTTTTATGCCACTAATCTCAATTCGTTGCTCTTTGTCTCCATCTCTGTCACGATTTGCAGTAATTTACTTGAAAGTAAGAAGCTTTTTCAAGTCCAGCTGCAGTGCACATTCCTAGAAAATAAATAAGTAAAAAAAATAAATGGAAATAAAAATATACATATGCATGTACGCGCACTATGGTATCATTACTGAAATAATAAGACCATGGTATATGGACATCAGATTTAGCTAATGAATGTCGTAACATTACCTTACATTTATGTTTATGCACATTGTCAAGGATTTGCTGATATAATTTTTTTTCCAAATTATTAACATTTTCCATACAGCAAATGAAACATGTTATATTAAAATATAATAGATTGAATATGTTAATGAAACAGAATTAAGAACATTTTAAATATCTCTCTTTATATGGAGTGTGTATTTTATATTGTGTATGTTTAAGTATATTTATTGCTACCATACATAAACATGATTTATGATGGGTTGGTACTTACTTTGAAATGGTGATGCAACTCCTGAGCTGTCCCATGAATTGTGATCCTAGATATCTTGACTGAACAAGATCCTGTCCCAAATATCGAACATGCAAGTCCAACTGCTTGCTTTTGGCCGTTTCATTGAGACTTTCATCAAACATTAAAACAAACATTTCCTGGTTAACATCCACATCGAGGAGCCTTGTTATGTAAGGAGCCAGTCCAAATCTGTCAATGTATGCGGTTTTGTCTTTACCACATGCAAACATACGAGCAATTTCAGAGTTGGGAAACATAGTTTGGAAAATGTCCCCGACATCCTAGTTAGCATTATACGACTGGTGCTTGGTTATCGTACGCAGACACCAAAGCACCTCAGCTCTGAGTGCTGCAGTGGAACCAAGCATTCAGCTGTAGCGGAAACCGCGGTGCTTGGAGTTAAAGCTGATGCAGACGCCAGTGATGGGATGCAACAGCGCTCTGTGGTAGATCTACTGTCGTTGGTGCGAAGGCGCAGAACTGCGAAATGACGGGTGTTTTCCTCAGCTACTTTGTGTTTTTCACACTGCATTTAAAAATGTTTTTGCACAGTATTCATCGGACTTTAAACACACTGCTGCTAACTGGTCTTAACTATGGCGCAAAATTAGGGTTATGTAATCAATTTTCAATAAATTAACATTTCCCCCATGGTTAAAGCTCACATTTTTTTCATGGGTCATGCAGCTGCCGTAGAGCCTGTGTTAAGCAAACTCACTTCCCTCAAATGCATACAGTGGAACCACAGATTGCGAGTAACGTGGTTTACGAGTGTTCCGCAAACCGAGCAAAGATTTTTAATACATTTTTAATTGGAAACCAAACAAGTATTAGTTTACGAGTGGCGAGTATCATGTATCACGCATGCGACTCTTATTTTGACACCGAGCGGCAAGTGATCACAACTGAGCCAATGATTTTTCTCTCTCTTGCCCTGTGGAATTGTGGGTAATCGTCTCCCCTGGTTCTTAGTGCTCGTCTCTTACTGGTATAATCAACGTCTCCCTCTCCGTTTCATCGTGTCTCATATGTGTGTGCGCACGTAATTTGGTTTTAATATTTTTTATTGATTTTTCAATTTTCCAATTAATTCAAACAATTCAAACCCCAGGCCCAGTCAACCAATTCACAAACAGGGTGGCGCTCACATTAACAGACACACAATTGTATATGTTGGTTTTGAAAAAAGGGAAAGAGAGAAGATAAAAAATAAAAAATCATGTACCTATGTACCATGAGTATGATGACATAAATTAAGATTGTTTGAGATTGTCCACATAGTCAATAAATGACTGCCACACCTTAAAAAAAAGTTTATCTGACCCTCTCAATGAGAATCAAATTTTTTCCATATGAAGGCAGGAAACAGTCTCTCTCACCCACTGGGTATGAGTAGGAGGGCGAGGTTCCCTCCACTTTAACAAAATAGCTCTAAGTGCCAGCAATGAGGAAAAGGCAATGATTTTACTCTGTGGCATGATAACTGTAATTCCACTGGGGCAACCCCAAACAGAGCCACCTGCGGGTCCGGCTCCAGCCTATGGTGAAAAACTGCAGACCATGAGTCAAATATTGACCGCCAGAAAAGTTCTAAAGTCCAGAACATGTGAAATAACGTGCCTTTAGCTCCTCGACATCTATTACACAAGGAACTAGTGTCAGGAAACATTTGGGCTAACTTAGTCTTAGATATATAGGCCCTGTGTACTACTTTAAATTGTATGAGAGAGTGCCGTGCACACATTGATGATGAGTGGATCTGTTTAAGAATGCTATTCCATAGATCATCCGAAATTGAACTACCAAAGTCTTCCTCCCAAGCCTGCTTAATTTTATCTGTAGGGGATGACGACTGATCTAGAAGTAAACTATACAGTACGGAAATTGAACCTTTAGCTAATACATTGCAGGAAAGAAAGGAGTCCAGAGGATTTTCATGGGGTAAAACAGGACAATCGTCTGAAAGGGACCTGACATAGTCTCTTATTTGCAAGAATCTAAAAGTCAGATTTAACCAACCCGTAATGTGACATCAACTGATCGAAAGATGCAAATACATTATTTATGAATAAATCCTGAAAACATATTATCCCTTTATCAGACCAAGACTTAAAAGAGCTGTCGTGTATTGCAGGCAAAAACAAATGATTGTGAACAATAGGACTAAGGAGGTAAGGACCTGAGAAACCAAATTATCTCCTAAATTGAGTCCATATCCTGAGTGAGTGTTTCACCACTGGGCAGTTTACATTACTATATGAAACTAAATCTAGCCTGGATGCAAGAAGAGCCGGGAGAGAAACCTGATTATGTGCATATACCTCCATATTTACCCAGGGTGGTTTGCAAGGCTGTATGTGGTAATGCCACCAGTACAGAGTATTGCGCATGTTTGCAGCCCAGTAGTAAAGCTTAAAATTAGGCAAGGACATCCCCCCAGCACATCGAGTCTTCTGAAGGTGTCTCTTCCTCAACCTGGGATGCTTACCATCCCAGTTGAAAGTGGAAATGACAGAATCTAGGGATTTAAAAAATGATAAAGGTATGAAAAAAGGTAAACTTTGGAAAAGATAAAGAAATTTTGGAAGAACTGTCATCTTAATGGAATTAATGCGTCCAATAAGTGATAGCCTTAAAGGTGACCACTTTAAAAGATCCTTTTTAGTTTGCTCAAGAAGCTCACCAAAATTATATTTAAACAACTGTTTATACTGGCGGGTGATACAGACACCAAGGTACGTGAATTTATTTTCGACTATCTTCAAAGGTATATTAGAGTATTGTGACTGCTCCCCCGCCACGCTGACCGGAAAAAGTTCACTCTTATGCAAGTTAAGTTTATAGCCAGAAAGCTTACCAAAATTCTCAAGCAGAGCCAGGGCCGCAGGCAGAGAGGTCCGGGGGTTAGAAATATAAAGCAATAAATCATCTGCATATAATGTCACCTTATGTATGGCCTTGCCTCGCACGACTCCAGCAATTTGCTGACATTCGCGCAAGGCATTGCCAGTGTTCAAGCCAGAGCAAATAACAATGGGCTTAAAGGACAACCCTGTCTGGTTCCACGTTGTAAATTAAATGGACAGGAAGACATCCCGTTGGTTAACACTACGGCAGAGGGTGCATTATATAATAGCTTGACCCATAAAAGAAAGTTTGGGCCAAATCCAAAATTTTTCAAAGCTAGAAAAAGGTAGTCCCACTCTACTCTGTCGAATGCTTTCTCAGCATCCAGGGAAACTACACATTCTGGAATAGAGTGGTGTGGAGAGTGAATTATATTCAGCAATCGGCGTATGTTAAAAAATGAATGCCGATTCTTTATGAAGCCTGTCTGATCAGGGGAGATGATAGTAGGGAGGACAGTCTCTAACCTCAAGGCAAGCACCTTTGCTAAAATTTTGACATCACAATTAAGTAAGGAGATAGGTCTATAAGAAGCACAGTCTAAAGGATCCTTGTCTTTTTTAAGCAGCAGCGAAATACATGCCTGACTCATGGTAGGAGGGAGAGCCCCTGATTTAAAAGAATCAGTATAAACTGCTGTCAAAAAAGGGGCAAGCTGCTTACAGAACCTCTTATAAAACTCTGATGGAAAACCATCAGGTCCTGGTGATTTCCCAGACTGCATGGCAGAAACAGCAGCCACCACCTCTTCCTGCGTAATTGGTCCCTCTAAAGTGCTACAGGTGTCAGGGGATATGGTAGGAACCTGTATTTGGGTGAAAAAGTGATCCATATCTCCTTGTGGGGGAGAATCAGTAGTGTATAAAGAACTATAAAAATCTCTAAATTTATCATTAATGATGCGCAAATCAGTTGTGATGTCACCATTATCCAAGCGGAGACCACCAATGATTTGCTTTGCCTGGAACCCCCGCAGCTGGTTAGCCAGTAACTTCCCAGACTTCTCCCCACTCTCATAAAACGCACTCCTCGTTCTCCTCAAAAGGGACTCAGTCTCACTGGTTAACAATAAGTTTAGCTCTGTTTTCAATTTACAACACCTCTCGTTTATATCCGGAGTTGGTGAACTAGCATATTGACCATCCAGTCGAGCAATTTCATCAGATAAAGATAACTGCTTCTCTCTCAACTTCCTCTTCTTAGTGACATCATATGCAATGATCTGACCTCTAATATATGCCTTAAGGGTATCCCAGACTATTATACTAGATATGTCTGAAGAGATATTAACATTCAAAAAGAAGGAAATCTGGTCAGAATTAAATCCAACAAAGTCAGCATCGACGGCTCTTCTGTGGAGATCGTCAAGAGCACAAAATTCCTGGGCGTCCACCTGGAGGAAAACCTCTCCTGGTCCCTCAACACCAGCTCTCTGCAAAAGAAAGCCCAACAGCGTCTTTTCTTCCTGAGAAGGCTGAGAAAGGCGCAGCTT
The DNA here is from genome assembly GCA_011419295.1 of Clarias macrocephalus. Lineage (NCBI taxonomy): Eukaryota > Metazoa > Chordata > Actinopteri > Siluriformes > Clariidae > Clarias > Clarias macrocephalus. The sequence goes on from JAAGKR010001210.1 coordinate 61,494, forward strand.
CCACCACCGATCCTCACCACCTTCTATAGAGGAACTATTGAGAGCATCCTAAGCAGCTGCATCACTGTCTGGTTTGGGAACTGTACCATGTCAGACCGCAAGACCCTACAGCGGATAGTGAGGACAGCTGAGAAGATCATCGGGGTCTCTCTCCCCTCTATCAAAGACATTTACACCACACGCTGCATCCGCAAAGTCACCAGCATTGTGGCTGACCTGACACACCCCTCACACACACTCTTCACCCTCCTGCCATCTGGAAAAAGGTACCGAAGCATTCGGGCACTCACATCCAGACTGAGAAACAGTTTTTATCCGCAAGCCATCCGTCTCCTAAACACAAAGGGACTGGACTGATACACACACATATACATACACACACACACACACACGCACACACACAAATCACTCAGACGAACTAAAATAACATCTGGATTGAACTGATATACACGCATGCACAATCACACTGATATACATCCATCTCAATCTGCTCATACCTACCTACCTGTGCTGCTCCTCGCAATTCTTTTGCACAATATTTATTGCTATTTGCACACAATACTCTTGTCAATGTAAATTGTTTACTGCTGCTCTCCCCACTACCTCAATTCATCCTTCATCAAAAAAGTACTGTTGTGTCTTACATTGTTGTGTCTGTCATGTACCTATTTGTTTGCACATTTGCACGTGCACTTTGTCTATTGTGTATCTTTGTATAATATTGATAGTTCTTCTTTTAGAGTAACGTAATGTAAAATGTATGTTGTAAATTTATGTTGTTGCATGTATGTAGCACCCTGGTCCTGGAGGAACGTTGTTTCGTTTCACTGTGTACTAACTGTATATGGTTGGAATAAATAACAATAAAAAGCCTACTACTACTACTACTACTACTACTACTACATCTGCCAACAACGAAGTGTTCAGCCGCCAGCTCCTTTTAGGAGAGGGTAAATTCGAAAACCTTAAATCTAAGATTAGGGGGGCATGGTCTGAAATAATTATACCTTGGTATTCACAGTAACAAACATCAGATATCAGGGCATTATCCAAAATGAAATAATCAATTCGAGAGTATGAATGGTGCACATTTGAAAAAAATGAGTAATCTCTCTTTTGAGGGTTCAAAAAGTGCCAAATATCTGAAAGACCATTATCTGAGAAAAAACTGTTTAAGTAGCTGGAGGATTTACTGGGAGCACACTTTCCTGTGGAAGAACGGTCCAGGACAGCATCCAAACAACAATAAAAATCCCCACCAAGTATGAGAGAGTGAGAATTGAGGTCCGGAAATTGCGAGAGGGCATGCTTAAAGAAGGTGACGTCATCAAAATTTGGAGCATAAAAATTTGCTAGAATTAAGTTCTTGTTACATAGGGTACCTGTAACAATGATATAGCGCCCATTCTTATCCGCTATGATATTGTT